>BJKM01000996.1:139568-149709 GCA_015082035.1 Chaenogobius annularis | reverse complement strand
CCAGAGCTTTCACTCTTTCACCCTCTTCTCTCTGTGCTGCAGATGTGAGGATGGTTACCATGGAAACCCGGTGCTGGGCTCAGGTGAGCACTGTCGGCCCTGCTCCTGCCCCGGAGGCCCCGACTCCGGCCACTTCAATGCCGTGTCCTGCAGCGCCGACCGCCACAGCGACCAGATTGTGTGCAGCTGCAAGCCCGGCTTCACAGGTCAGTGGGATTCTGGGCTCTGATTGGTCCAAGAGTCATCTGATCTTACTCTGGGTCAAGGAAAACCAGGTCTAAAGCAGAATTGAATAAGGACTAAGCCAGGAAAACCAGCAAACCAGGTCTAAACTTGTACTAACCCAGAATTAAACCAGAAAACAAGAAAAAACATTTTTCATAATAATATTTGGAAGACGTCGAGGGGCCGGATCTATTCGTCTGGCGGGCCTGATTCTGGCTCCCGGGCCTTACATTGAATAGTCCTGCTCTAGGTCTTAACCTGGGCTGAAGCAGGTTCTGAGTTCAGGGCCTGTTGCCATAGAGATCTGCCCAGAGTCGACCTGAAGCACGAGCTCTGGTTTAGTCCTCGTCGTATTTGGACAGTTTGGAGTCAATACAGAGATTTTAGTTTTTAGTTGGGTGTGTTTTTATTGTAAATTAAAAACTGACTGAAACACTGCTACTCTCTTCCCTCAGGCCCTCGCTGTGACCAGTGCGCCCCTGGGCACTTTGGCGCCCCCTCTATCGCCGGTGGGCAGTTGCGAGCCGTGTCGCTGTAACGGAAACATCGACACGTTGGATCCTGAGTCGTGCGACGCTTCGACCGGCGCCTGCCTCAAGTGTCTGTACCACACCACGGGCGTCGCCTGTTCCCAGTGCCAGAGCGGTTACTACGGCAACGCCATCGCCCACGACTGCAGGCGTATGTAACTCCAAAGACACTTAAACGCTGACTCCCCTGCAGGCTGCACATGCGTCCCTGACCCCTGGCTCCCCTGCAGGCTGCACATGCGTCCCTCTGACCCTCTGGCTCCCCCTGCAGGCTGCACATGCGTCTCTCTGACTCCCCCTGCAGGCTGCACATGCGTCTCTCTGACTCCCCCTGCAGGCTGCACATTGCGTCTCTCTGACCCTCTGGCTCCCCCTGCAGGCTGCACATGCGTCCCTCTGACCCTCTGGCTCCCCCTGCAGGCTGCACATGCGTCTCTCTGTCCCCCTGCAGGCTGCACATGCGTCTCTCTGACTCCCCCTGCAGGCTGCACATGCGTCTCTCTGACTCTCTGGCTCCCCTGCAGGCTGCACATGCGTCTCTCTGACTCTCTGGCTCCCCTGCTGCAGGCTGCACATGCGTCTCTCTGACTCTCTGGCTCCCCTGCAGGCTGCACATGCGTTCTCTCTGGATCTCTGGCTCCCCCTGCAGGCTGCACATGCGTCTCTCTGACTCTCCTGGCTCCCCCTGCAGGCTGCACATGCGTCTTCTGACCCTCTGGCTCCCCCTGCAGGCTGCACATGCGTCTCTCTGACTCTCTGGCTCCCCTGCAGGCTGCACATGCGTCTTCTGACTCCCCCTGCAGGCTGCACATGCGTCTCTCTGACTCTCTGGCTCCCCCTGCAGGCTGCACATCGCGTCTCTCTGACTCTCTGGCTCCTGCAGGCTGCACATGCGTCTCTCTGACTCTCTGGCTCCCCCTGCAGGCTGCCACATGCGTCTCTCTGACTCTCTGGCTCCCCCTGCAGGCTGCACATGCGTCTCTCTGACCCTCTGGCTCCCTGCAGGCCTGCACATGCTCTCTGTGACCCTCTGGCTCCCCCTGCAGGCTGCACATGCGTAATCTGACCCTCTGGCTCCCCTGCAGGCTGCACATGCGTCTCTCTGACCCTCTGGCTCCCCCTGCAGGGCTGCACATGCGCTCTCTCTCTCTGACTCCCCTGCAGGCTGCACATGCGTCTCTCTGACTCTCTGGCTCCCCTGCAGGCTGCACATGCGTCTCTCTGACTCTCTGGCTCCCCTGCAGGCTGCACATGCGTCTCTCTGACTCTCTGGCTCCCCTGCAGGCTGCACATGCGTCTCTCTCTGCCCTCTGGCTCCCCCTGCAGGCTGCACATGCGTCTCTCTGACTCCTCTGGCTCCCCCTGCAGGCTGCACATGCGTCTCTCTGACCTCTCTGGCTCCCCTGCAGGCTGCACATGCGTCTCTCTGACTCTCTGGCTCCCCCTGCAGGCTGCACATGCGTCTCTCTGACTCTCTGGCTCCCCCTGCAGGCTGCACATGCGTCTCTCTGACCCTCTGGCTCCCCCTGCAGGCTGCACATGCGTCTCTCTGACTCTCCTCCTGCAGGCTGCACATGCGTCGTCTCTCTGACTCTCTGGCTCCCCCTGCAGGCTGCACATGCGTCTCTCTGACTCTCTGGCTCCCCCTGCAGGCTGCACATGCGTCTCTCTGACTCTCTGCTCTTGGCTCCCCTGCAGGCTGCACATGCGTCTCTCTGACCCTCTGGCTCCCCCTGCAGGCTGCACATGCGTCTCTCTGACCTCTGGCTCCCCTGCAGGCTGCACATGCGTCTCTCTGACTCTCTGGCTCCCCCTGCAGGCTACACATGCGTCTTTTGCGGGTACTCTCTCCCCCACCTGCAGGCTGCACATGCGTCTCTCTGACTCTCTGGCTCCCCCTGCAGGCTACAACATGCGTCTCTGCGGGTACTCTCTCCCCACCTGCAGGCTGCACATGCGTCTCTCTGTCTCTCTGACTCTCTGGCTCCCCCTGCAGGCTGCACATGTGTCTCTCTGATTCTCTGGCTCCCCCTGCAGGCTGCACATGCGTTTCTCTGATTCTCTGGCTCCCCCTGCAGCATGCACATGCGTCTCTCTGACTCTCTGGCTCCCCCTGCAGGCTGCACACGCGTCTCTCTGACTCTCTGGCTCCCCTGCAGGCTGCACATGCGTCTCTCTGACTCCTGCAGGCTGCACATGCGTCTCTCTGACTCCTCTGGCTCCCCCTGCAGGCTGCACATGCGTCTCTCTGACTCTCTGCTCCCCTGCAGGCTGCACATGCGTCTCTCTGACTCTCTCTGGCTCCCCTGCAGGCTGCACATGCGTCTCTCTGACCCTCTGGCTCCCCCTGCAGGCTGCACATGCGTATATCTGACCCTCTGGCTCCCCTGCAGGCTGCACATGCGTCTCTCTGACCCTCTGGCTCCGCCTGCAGGCTGCACACGCTTCTCTCTGACCCTCTGGCTCCCCTGCAGGCTGCACATGCGTCTCTCTGACCTCTGGCTCCCCCTGCAGGCTGCACATGCGTCTCTCTGACTCTCTGGCTCCCCCTGCAGGCTGCACATGCGTCTCTCTGACCCTGTGGCTCCCCCTGCAGGCTGCACATGCGTCTCTCTGACCCTGTGGCTCCCCCTGCAGGCTGCACATGCGTCTCTCCTGACTCTCTGGCTCCCCCTGCAGGCTGCACATGCGTCTCTCTGACTCTCTGACTCCCCCTGCAGGCTAGACATGCGTCTTGCGGGTACTCTCTCTCCCCACCTGCAGGCTGCACATGCGTCTCTCTGACTCTCTGGCTCCCCTGCAGGCTGCACATGCGTCTCTCTGACTCTCTGGCTCCCCCTGCAGGCTGCACATGCGTCTCTCTGACTCTCTGGCTCCCCTGCAGGCTGCACATGCGTCTCTCTGACTCTGTGGCTCCCCCTGCAGGCTGCACATGCGTCTCTCTGACCCTGTGGCTCCCCTGCAGGCTGCACATGCGTCTCTCTGACTCCTCTTGGCTCCCCCTGCAGGCTGCACATGCGTCTCTCTGACTCTCTGACTCCCCTGCAGGCTACACATGCGTCTTTGCGGGTACTCTCTCCCCACCTGCAGGCTGCACATGCGTCTCTCTGACTCTCTGGCTCCCCCTGCAGGCTACACATGCGTCTCTGCGGGTACTCTCTCCCCCACCTGCAGGCTGCACATGCGTCTCTCTGAACTCTCTGGCTCCCCCTGCAGGCTGCACATGTGTCTCTCTGACTCTCTGGCTCCCCCTGCAGGCTGCACATGCGTTTCTCTGATTCTCTGGCTCCCCTGCAGGCATGCACATGCGTCTCTCTGACTCTCTGGCTCCCTGCCTGCACTGCTCTCTCGTCTCTCTGACTCTCTGGCTCCCCTGCAGGCTGCACACGTCTCTCTGACTCCTGCTCCCTGCAGGCTGCACATGCGTCTCTCTGACTCCTGGCTCCCCTGCAGGCTGCACATGCGTCTCTCTGACTCTCTGGCTCCCCCTGCAGGCTGCACATGCGTCTCTCTGACTCTCTGGCTCCCCCTGCAGGCTGCACATGCGTCTCTCTGACTCTGGCTGGCTCCCCCTGCAGGCTGCACATGCGTGCATCTCTCTGACTCCTCTGCAGGCTCCCCCTGCAGGCTGCACATGCGTCTCTCTGACTGCTCTCTCTCTGGCTCCCCCTGCAGGGCTGCAGGCTGCAATGCGTCTCTCTGACTCTCTGGCTCCCCCTGCAGGCTGCACACATGCGTCTCTCTGACTCTCTGCCCACGCCTGCAGGCTGCACTGCGTCTCTCGGGTACTCTCTCCCACCTGCAGGCTGCACATCTCTCTGACTCTCTGCTCCCCTGCAGGCTGCACATGCTCTCTCTGACTCTCTGGCTTCCCCCTGCAGGCTGCACATGCGTCTCTCTGACTCTCTGGCTCCCCCTGCAGGGCTGCACATGCGTCTCTCTGACTCTCTGACTCCCCCTGCAGGCTTGCTGCACATGCGTCTCTCTGACTCTCTGGCTCCCCCTGCAGGCTGCACATGCGTCTCTCTGACTCTCTGGCTCCCCCTGCAGGCTGCACATGCGTCTCTCTGACTGCTCTCTGGCTCCCCTGCAGGCTGCACATGCGTCTCTCTGACCCTCTGAGGCTCTCCCCTGCAGGCTGCACATGGCGTCTCTCTGACTCTCTGGGCTCCCCCTGCAGGCTCCCGCAGGCATGCGTCTCTCTGACTCTCTGCTCCCCTGCAGGCTGCACATGCTCTCTCTCTCCCCCTGACTCCTCTGACTCTCTGGCTGCCTGCAGGGCTGCACATGCGTCTCTCTGACCCTCTGACTCCCCCTGCAGGCTGCACATGCGTCTCTCTGACTCTCTGGCTCCCCCTGCAGGCTGCACATGCGTCTCTCTGACTCCTCTGCACTGCGTCTCTCTGACTCTGCCCTGCAGGCTGCTGCATGCGTCTCTTCTGACCCTCTGGCTCCCCTGCAAGGCTCTCATGCGTCTCTCTGACTCTGAGGCTCCCCCTGCAGGCTGCACATACGTCTCTCTGACTCTCTGGCTCCCCCTGCAGGCTGCACATGCGTCTCTCTGACTCTCTGGCTCCCCTGCAGGCTGGCACATGCGTCTCTCTGACTCTCTGGCTCCCCCTGCAGGCTGCACATTGCGTCTCTCTGACCCTCTGGCTCCCCCTGCAGGCTGCACATGCGTCTCTCTGACTCTCTGATCCCCTGCAGGCTGCACATGCGTCTCTCTGACCCTTCTGCTCCCCCTGAGGCTGCACATGCGTCTCTCTGACTCTCTGGCTCCCCCTACAGGCTGCACATGCGTCTCTCTGACTCTCTGACTCCCCCTGCAGGCTACACATGCGTCTTTGAGGGTGCTCTCTCCTTCGCCTGCAGGCTGCACATGCGTCTCTCTCTGACTCTCTGGCTCCCCCCTGCAGGCTGCACAATGTGTCTCTCTGACTCTCTGGCTCCCCCTGCAGGCTGCACATGCGTTTCTCTGACTCTCTGGCTCCCCCTGCAGGCTGCACATGCGTCTCTCTGACTCTCTGGCTCCGCCTGCAGGCTGCACATGCGTCTCTCTGACCCTCTGGCTCCCCCTGCAGGCTGCACATGCGTCTCTCTGACCTCTGGCTCCCCTGCAGGCTGCACATACGTCTCTCTGACCCTCTGACTCCCCCTGCAGGCTGCACATGCGTCTCTCTGACTCTCTGGCTCCCCTGCAGGCTGCACATACGTCTATCTGACTCTGGCTCCCCTGCAGGCTCATGCGTATCTCTGACTCTCTGACTCCCCCTGCAGGCTGCACATGCGTCTCTCTGACCCTCTGGCTCCCCCTGCAGGCTGCACATGCGTCTCTCTGACTCCCCCTGCAGGGCTGCACATGCGTCTCTCTGCACTCTCTGGCTGCCCCTGCAGGCTGCACCTGCGTGTCTCTCTGACCTCAGGCTCCCCCTGCAGGCTGCACATGCGTCTCTCTGACCCTCTGGCTCCCCCTGCAGGCTGCACATGCGTCTCTCTGACCTCTGGCTCCCCCTGCAGGCTGCACATGCGTCTCTCTGACTCTGCTGCTCCCTGCAGGCTGCACATGCGTCTCTCTGACTCTCTGGCTCCCCTGCAGGCTACACATGCGTCTTTGCGGTACTCTCTCTTCGCCTGCAGGCTGCACATGCGTCTTCTGACTCTCTGGCTCCCCCTGCAGGCTGCACATGCGTCTGACTCTTGGCTCCCCTGGGCTGGCACATGCGTCTCTTTCGCTCCCTGCAGGCTGCACATGCGTTTCTCTCTAGGCTGCACATGCGTTTTCTGACTCTCTGGCTCCCCTGCAGGCTGCACATGCGTCTCTCTGACTCTCTGGCTCCCCTGCAGGCTGCACATGCGTCTCTCTGACTCTCTGGCTCCCCCTGCAGGCTGCACATGCGTCTCTCTGACTCTCTGGCTCCCCCCTGCAGGCTGCACACATGCGTCTTTGCGGGTACTCTCTCCTTCGCCTGCAGGCTGCACATACGTCTCTCTGACTCTCTGGCTCCCCCTGCAGGCTGCACATGCGTCTCTGCGGGTACTTCTCCCACCCTGCAGGCTGCACATGCGTCTCTCTGACTCTTGGCTCCCCCTGCAGGCTGCACATGCGTCCTCTCTGACCCTCTTGGGCTCCCCTGCAGGCTGCACATGCGTCTCTCTGACCTCTGGCTCCCCCTGCAGGCTGCACATGCGTCTCAGGCTCTGACTCTCTTGGCTCCCCCTGCAGGCTGCACATGCGTCTCTCTGACTCTCTGGCTCCCCTGCAGGCTGCACATGCGTCTCTCTGACTCTCTGGCTCCCCTGCAGGCTGCACATGCGTCTCTGCTCTCCTGGACTCTCTCTGGGCTCCCCTGCAGGCTGCACATTGCGTCTCTGACTCTCTGGCTCCCCCTGCAGGCTGCACATGCGTCTCTCTGACCTCTGGCTCCCCTGCAGGCTGCACATTGCGTCTCTCTGACTCTCTGGCTCCCCCTGCAGGCTGCACATGCGTCTCTGCGACTCTCTGGCTCCCTGCAGGCTGCACATTGCGCTCTTCTGACTCTCTGGCTCCCCCTGCAGGCTGCACATGCGTCTCTCTGACCCTCTGACCTCTGCTCCCCTGCAGGCTGCACATGCGTCTCTCTGACTCTCTGGCTCCCCCTGCAGGGCTGCACATCCTCTGCTCTCTGCAGGCTGCACGCGTCTCTCTGACTCTCTGGCTCCCCCTGCAGGCTGCACATGCGTCTCTCTGACCTCTGGCTCCCCCTGCAGGCTGCACATGCGTTCTCTCTGACTCTCTGGCTCCCCCTGCAGGCTGCACATGCGTCTCTCTGACTCTCTGGCTCCCCCTGCAGGCTGCACATGCGTCTCTCTGACCCTCTGGCTCCCCCTGAGGCTGCACATGCGTCTCTCTGACTCTCTGGCTCCCCTGCAGGCTGCACATGCGTCTCTCTGACTCTCTGGCTCCCCTGCAGGCTGCACATGCGTCTCTCTGACTCTCTGGCTCCCCCTGCAGGCTGCACATGCGTCTCTCTCGGCTCCCCCTGCAGGCTTGACATGCGCTCGCTCTGTCCCCTGAGGTACACATGCGTCTTTTGGGGTACTCTCTCCTTCGCCTGCAGGTGCACATGCGTTCCTCTGACTCTCTGGCTCCCCTGCAGGCTCTGCTCTGGTCCTGCCCTCTACATGGCTCCCCCTGCAGGCTGCACATGCGTTCTCTGACTCTCTGGCTCCCCCTGAGGCTGCACATGCGTCTCTGACTCTGGCTCCCTGCAGGCTGCACATGCGTCTCTCTGACTCTCTGGCTCCCCTGCAGGCTGCACATGCGTCTCTCTGACTCTCTGGCTCCCCCTGCAGGCTGCACATGCGTCTCTCTGATCTCTGGCTCCCCCTGCAGGCCTGCACATCGCTCTTTGCACTCTACTCTCTATCTCCCTGCAGGCTGCACATACGTCTCTCTGACTCTCTGGCTCCCCCTGCAGGCTGCACATGCGTCTCTGCGGGTACTCTCTCCACCCAGGCCTGCACCCTCTGCAGGCTGCACATGCGTCTCTCTGACTCTCTGGCTCCCCCTGCAGGCTGCACATGCGTCTCTCTGACTCTCTGGCTCCCCTGCAGGCTGCACATGCGTCTCTCTGACTCTCTGGTCCCCCTGCAGGCTGCACATGCGTCTCTCTGACCCTCTGGCTCCCCCTGCAGGCTGCACATGCGTCTCTCTGACTCTCTGGCTCCCCCTGCAGGCTGCACATGCGTCTCTGCGGGTACTCTCTCCACCCTGCAGGCTGCACATGCGTCTCTCTGACTCTCTGGCTCCCCCTGCAGGCTGCACATGCGTCTCTCTGACCCTCTGGCTCCCCCCTGCAGGCTGCACATGCGTCTCTCTGACTCTCTGGCTCCCCCTGCAGGCTGCACATGCGTCTCTCTGACTCTCTGGCTCCCCCTGCAGGCTGCACATGCGTCTCTCTGACCCTCTGGCTCCCCTGCAGGCTGCACATGCGTCTCTCTGACTCTCTGGCTCCCCCTGCAGGCTGCACATGCGTCTCTCTGCTCTGGCTCCCCTGCAGGCTGCACATGCGTCTCTCTGACTCTGGCTCCCTGCAGGTGCACATGCGTTCCCCCTGCAGGCTGCACATCGTTCTCTGACTCTGGCTCCTGCAGGCCACATGCGTCTCTCTGACCCTGCTCCCCTGCAGGCTGCACATGCGTCTCTCTGACTCTGGCTCCCTGCAGGCTGCACATGCGTCTCTCTGACTCTCTGGCTCCCCTGCAGGCTGCACATGCGTCTCTCTGACCTCTGGCTCCCCCTGCAGGCTGCACATGCGTCTCTCTCTGACTCTCTGGCTCCCCCTGCAGGCTGCACATGCGTCTCTCTCTCTGACTCTCTGCTCCCCTGCAGGCTGCACATGCGTCTCTCTGACCCTCTGGCTCCCCTGCACAGCGTCTCTGACCTCTGGCTCCCCTGCAGGCCTGCACATGTGTGAGAGTGTGTGGAGAGTGACCGGAGAGTGCCCGTGTCGGAGGAACGTGGTCGGACACAGCTGTGACGTTTGTGCCGAGAATCACTGGAACTACGGCCGCGAGTCCGGCTGTGAACCCTGCTCCTGTCACCCCCTGCAGGCGCTGGGGCGGCACTGCAACATGGTGAGAACTGGACGGGACCGGGACTGGACCGGGACGGGACCGGGACGGGACCGGGACTGGACCGGGACTGAACCGGGACTGGACCGGGACGGGACCGGGACTGGACCGGGACGGGACGGGACTGGAACCGGGACGGGACCGGACTGGCCGGACGGGACCGGGACGGGACGGGACGGGACCGGGAACCGGGACGGGACCGGGACGGGACCAGGACTGGACCGGGACTGGAAGAGGTCTAATGGAGTCTCTCTGTGCCCAGTTCTCGGGGCAGTGCCAGTGTCGTGGTGGTTCCGGAGGTCGGACGTGTTCTGAGTGTGAGGAGCGGCACTGGGGCCACCCGAGGACGCAGTGTCGGGGTCCGTCACACACAACCTTTCTTTACATAAAACAAATGTAGCTTATCACGCCGATCCTACATGTCAAATATATATATTTTTAACAGATTTCACAAATACTTGATGAAATATCTTCTTGAGACATGATCGACTTGAACACTTTAGTTCAGACATGTTTCCAAACGCGGCTCGTTAAACTTCTCTTCTACATTTGGAACAAATACCACACTTTATATATCAAATGAACAGTTTAGGAGCCAAGAGAGACCCTGGGGCCCCCACATGTCCCCTGCACCATTAAAATATACAAACTGGCACCTGTTGTCAAGGTAACGTTCCAACCAACAATAAGCAGGTCCTCGAGAGTCTCTGATTTATTAATAATGAATCATTCATTTTCTTTTATGTAATTTTATCTTATATTTAATGTCTTTA
>BJKM01000996.1:0-134326 GCA_015082035.1 Chaenogobius annularis | reverse complement strand
GATGATATCAGGTGAGAAACAATGCAGAACATGGATATATCAGGTCGATGAAACAACGCAGAACATCGATATGATATCAGTGTCAACGCAGAAACATGCAGAAGATGATATCAGTGAGAAACAACGCAGAACATCGATGATATCAGATATCATCGGTGAGAAACAACGCAGAATCATCGATGATATCAGGTGAGAAACAACGCAGAACATCGATGATCATCAGATGATGATATCAACGCAGAACATCGATGATATCAGGTGAGAAACAACGCAGAACATCGATGATATCAGGTGAGAAACACGCAGAACATCGATGATATCAGGTGAGAAACAACGCAGACATCATGATATCGAGCAGAACATCGATGATATCAGGTGAGAAACAACGCAGAACATCGATGATATCAGGTGAGAAACAATGCAGAACATCGATGATATCAGGTGAGAAACAAAACATCGATGATATCAGAAGATGAAACATCGATGATATCAGGTGAGAAAACAATGCAGAAACATCGATGATATCAGGTGAGAAACAACGCAGAACATCGATGATATCGGTGAGAAACAGCAGAACATCGATGATATCAGGTGAGAAACAAGCAGAACAGAACATGAATCGATGATATCAGGTGAGAAACAACGCAGAACATCGATGATATCAGGTGAGAAACAACGCAGAACATCGATGATATCAGTGAGAAACAACGCAGAACATCGATGATATCAGGTGAGAAACAACGCAGAACATCGATGATATCAGGTAAGAAACAAAGGCAAACGAGTCTTCTTCACCCCGAAAATCCTTTACAAAATTCGTCAAAATTCGTCTTCGTCAAGAGAAAACTGAGGCTTTCGTTTCCAAACCGTTCTTTGTGGTGACTTTTGAAGGCAAACACACACAGCGGAGGCAGAAGTGCTCCTCACAGAGATGGATCCATCAACGTGGGGCATGTCAGTTCAAGTCATGGTCACAAAATACTGTTTTGAAGAGAACGAGGATTGTAACGTGGTTTATATAAACTCTTTCCCAAAAGAGTGTCTCAAAGAACTTGATGATCTTCTGCCTCTGAACCCCAAAGATCAGGATGGTATCTCTGCGAGGGAACTGAAAACCTGTGCATCCGAACTGAAAGACCAAAAGATCTCGACTTCAGACCAATAGCACTGAGATCTTGTCAGTGTCTAGAACATATACTCCTCGGGGAAAACCAGTGGGAAGGGAACAACTTGACTCCTGTAGGTGTTAGGGGTTAGGGCCTGTAAGGCCTGGAGGGGACTGTCTCTCCTCTTGGGACATCTGGACTCTTCTTGCACCTCAGTGAAGATTCTTTCTGCAGATGTTTTCTCTGCATTCAACACAACACGGAACTTATACCTTATATGCAAAATCATCTTTTGACTAGAGTTTTGAATGTGGACCAAGAGGGCAGATGAGTACTGTTAAAGGGACTGTTAATGGAAAGGTTTTTACACCAGGGGCGATCATCATCTTCTATACAGCTATTATGACCTGATTGTGAACCACCTCTGAGGGAACCCTAATTTGCCGGCGGCGATCGGAATCTCAATAAATGACAGATCTAAAGTCACTGAAGCAGATTTAGGCACAATAGACCTAAGTGACCATGCTCCTCTCGACAGTCGCTGTAGACCTGGAGGGAAGATGAAAAAACACACTTTGGAGGTCCAAGTCCAGCCTGCTGAAGACCCTTTGTTTAAGGACAAAATGTCCAACATTGACACAAAATGACAACTGGGGAAATCGTCCCGGCCCATCCTCTGGGATGCTTCCAAAGCAGCTTTGAGAGGAAACATTATAGCCTCCGAAAAAAGAAAATGATCTGTAAGAGAAAACAAAAATTCATAACAGGGGTGTCTTCAAATGCCACAGAAAATTAAAACGATACGAGGAGAAATGTATGAGATCGACCTCACTTGGAAATAGTTAAGAAAAATGCTCTTTACCAAATAAAGATATTATGAAAGTGGAGTCAACATTTTCTAAATTACTATCTTGGAAACTTGGAAAACAACAAGCTGAAGAGACAGGGAGAGTAACCTTAACAAAACAAGACCAAATGTCTATCATCATTTCAATCCTTTATCAATAACTATTTTCTAAAAATCTCAACAAAAAAAATAAATAAATAAATAAATAAATTCCTTTCTGGACTCCCTCAATTTGCCTGTTTTGACAAGAGAACAAAATAAAATATTGAGGAGCTGCTATTAACGTTTTTGTTAATATAAGGAACAATCAAAGATTAAAGAGTAATACATCTCCAGGAGCGACGGGACCAACTCAGAAGGGTCTAAAGCTCTAACACACACTTACTCCTTTGCTTTTATCAACTTTTAACTGCGCCTTAAAACAGCTCAGATCCTCAGAGTTGTGAAAAAGCCATCATCTCCTTAAGGCCTAAAGAGGGGAAGGACCGACGTGACTGTGCCTCACATAGACCATCTCAGGTCTGAATGTGGACTATCGTTTCTACACACTCAATTCTGTCCAAAAAGAATGGACAAACTCTCCCAAATGTGATCCACAATGATCAGACGGATTTTGAGCAAACGACAAACACAAGACAACATCAGACCAATCTTTAACAACAATGAGCCAAATATGAGAAACACTAATTTAATATAATATCGGGGCGCGTTACGATGGTCCAATATCAAGAATTTATATCAATGGTCATACTGACAGATATACTGCCTCTGGATACATTATTAAATGTACAAAAAAAACTTAAATTGTCTCAATTCTCGGCAACCCCTTTGACCTTAGATAATGTCCTAATCATTTACAATGGAATGGATATGGAAACGGAATTCTTAGGGTATGTCCCAACCGGGAAGAAGACCAGGACACGCTGAAGGACTTGGAACGCCTCGGGATCCCCAGGAGGAGCTGGAGGAAGTGCCTGGGGAGTGGGAATCTGAGAGTCCCTGCTTAGACTGGCAGCCCCCGCGACCCCGGCCCCGGATAAGCGGAAGAAGATGGATGGACGAAATCTCTTAGATATTTGGGTGTGGTCCTGCATAAAGCCCTATCGAAACGATTTTGGAGAAAAACGACACCCATCTTTTTACTACTAGAAAAAAAGATACTTGAAACTGGACTCTGATCCAGACTTAGGTCTAAGTCAAAGGACTTGAAACTATAACATGAATGTCTCGCCCAGATTCCGTCTCTCTGTTTCACACTCTGTGTTGAGTGGAAATAAAATCTCATAGATTTGTGTGGACGAGGAAGAAACCTCGAATCTGATTTAAAAACTCTACAATTCTCAAAAGAGAAAGGAGGCGGGGCTTGCCTTTATTTCACAACTCCAATCAGAGCGTTGCTGGTGTGACCCAGAATATGAAAGCTCCAATGGCAACATACTGAAGTAATGTTGTGCCGGGGTTCCTGTGCAGGCCTTACTGGCACATGACAGACGCTTGGGTCATGAGGAGGAAGTGAAGAATCCCTGGGTCAAATCTGTGCTTACGACATGGAAGGAGCTGATCACAACATACAAACTCAACAAAGAGGTTCAGGTCTTAAACTGGTCGCTTCAGACCAGAGGTTTTTGGACAAACAGAACTGACCTGAGACTCAAGGTCTGGATTACAAAAGGTCTAAAGGTTTTTCAGATTGTAAAAGAGAATCACATGAAAAGCTCTGAGATGTTGAAAGAATCCTTTGACTTGGAGAAACAGGACTTTTAGAGGTTTTTAAAAATAAGGAGTTCTTATAACCAAGACATGAAACAAAGTCATGACCATTAAAATCCTTTGATTGAAATTTGTATTAATTATATATATCAACATATTGACATACGAAAAGTGGGAAATAATATACGTACATCCCAGTGGAGAACCACAAAGTCACATGTTTGGAGGGAATTCTGTTGTAAAAATGTGTCTCGTTTCTTCATAACTCCAGGTCAAAGTGCTCATTATTCACAGGGAAATGCAACAGTTGGAGAAACAGCGCCACCCGGAGGCAAAGCACTCTCACGTGTTCTGGGAATGAGATCAATAAAGTTCTACAGACTGTCTTTGACACCACCATCCCACCTGATTTCAGAACTATGTATTTGGGCCTCAAAACGCCAGCCATGGACACAGTTAATGGATACCTTTGGAGCATACTCTTGGCAGAAGGAAAGAAGACATTCGACAAACGGGACTCATTTGCTGTGCCGTAATTTTATTTTTATTTTGCGGATGTTGATGTTTTGTTTTGCGTGTTGTGTTGTGTCTTTGTCTTGTGTTTTATGTGTTGAAATTTTGAAGATAAAAAAAGACCAAATGGTGAACTGTCACTCATTATAATACCTGTACGTATTAAGATGTTTCTGGTTTCCCTCGTGTCTGTGCCTTAGGGCGGAGATCGCGGTGGCCGACGGGCGACTCATGGCGGTCGGAGCAGATCTGAACATCTCGTCGTCTCAGGAAGCGTCAGTGCGACAGAGACTCGGGGACTTAGAGGAGGAACTGAAGAACCTGAACCAGACACTGAGCCTCAAACAGCAGCTGCTCCACGACCTGCTCACCTCAGGGTTCTCAGGTACTGAACCACAAACCTGCTCACCTCAGGGCTCTCAGGTACTGAACCACAAACCTGCTCACCTCAGGGCTCTCAGGTACTGAACCACAAACCTGCTCACCTCAGGGCTCTCAGCTCCAGGTACTGAACCACAAACCTGCTCACCTCAGGGCTCTCAGGATACCTGCCAAGTCCACAAAAACCTGCTCACCTCAAGAGCTCTCAGGTACTGAACCACAAACTCTGCTCACCTCAGGACCATTCACAGTGTCAGGTCTGGGCTTCAGGAGGAACATCTACTGCAGTCAGAAGAAGAAGCCAAACGTAGGTGATAATATGATACAAATTTAAAAGTAATCAATCCCGGAGTTTGGCACGTATAAAGATCCAGACGAACATGAGTGAAGTTCTCCATAATGATCTTCTCCAGGTGTCAAAGTGCGGGAATAGATCTATTGAGAGTCACCGTTTTGACAGACGTGAGCCGAAGATCTCACTTTGTATTTGGCCTTGGCTCCACATTTGTGTCTTATTATTCTTCTGGCCTAATCTAGTCCTGTCTGTGTTGCTGCAGATCAGTTTGAGAAGATCAAGCATTTCTACAAACAGTCGCTGCAGGCGGAGAGAGAAGTGCAACGCGTTGGTGTCTGGTTCTTTAAGCCCGGTGGAACAATCCAGAGGAACCAGGAACCTGACGAAGAACCTGCTGGACTCGGAGCGGGACCGGCTGCTCAGAACCATCTCCGCGCAGAACCGTTCCCTGTCAGAGCTGAAGGAGAAGACGCAGGACCTGGAAGAACGCGAGCGGAGCCTGAGTGTCAAGGTGTGTGGTGGCGCCGGACAGAACCAGCAGAACCGGACCTGCCCCGAGGCTCCCTGTGGCGGCGCCGGTTGTCGGGACACGGCAGGAGCGGCGGTGTGCGGCGGCGCACGGTTGTAACGGCACCGTGAGCGCGTCCAAAAGTGCCGTGAACAACGCCCGCAACGTGAGCCGGGGTCTGAAAACCGCCAACGACGAGCTGCAGCGACGTCGCCAAGAAGGTTTGAGTTTATTATCAATTGCCTATATGTAACACTGTTCTAACACTGTTCTAACACTGTCCTAAACCCTGTTCTAACACTGCTGTTCTAACACTGTTCTTACACTGTTCTCTAACGCTGTTCTTACAGCTGTTCTAAACGCTGTTCTAAGGTAACGCTGTCCTTACCACTTTCTAAACGCTATTCTAACACTGTCCTAACCCTGTTCTAACGCTGTTCCAACACTGTTCTAACACTGTTCTTACATTGTTCTAACGCTGTTCTTACGCTGTTCTAACGCTGTTCTAACGCTGTTCTAACGCTGTTCTAACGCTGTTCTAACGCTGTTCTTACACTGTTCTAACGCTGTTCTAACACTGTCCTAACCCTGTTCTAACGCTGTTCTAACACTGTTCTTACATTGTTCTAACGCTGTTCTTACACTGTTCTAACGCTGTTCTAACGCTGTTCTTACACTGTTCTAACGCTGTTCTAACGCTGTTCTAAACGCTGTTCTAACGCTGTTCTTACACTGTTCTAACGCTGTTCTAACACTGTCCTAACCCTGTTCTAACGCTGTTCCAACACTGTTCTAACACTGTTCTTACATTGTTCTAACGCTGTTCTTACACTGTTCTAACGCTGTTCTAACACTGTTCTAACACTGTTCTAACACTGCTCCAGCACTGTTCTAACGCTGTTCCAACACTGTTCTAACGCTGTCCTAACCCTGTTCTAACGCCGTTCCAACACTGTTCTAACACTGTTCTTACATTGGTCTAACGCTGTTCTTACACTGTTCTAACGCTGTTCTAATACTGTTCTAATGCAGTTCCAACACTGTTCTAACACTGTTCCAACACTGTTCTAACGCTGTTCTAACGCTGTTCTAACGCTGTTCCAACACTGTTCTTACATTGTTCTAACGCTGTCCTAACCCTGTTTTAACGCTGTCCTAACCCTGTTCTAACTCTGTTCTAACACTGTTCTAATGCTGTTTTGTTCTTCACAAACTGCCTTTCTACCGCTGTTCTAATACTGTTCTAACACAGTTTTAACACAGTTCTAACGCTGTTCTAACACTGTTCTTACATTCTTCTAATGCTGTTCTAACACAGTTCTAACACAGTTCTAACGCTGTTCTAACACTGTTCTTACATTCTTCTATGCTGTTCTAATACAGTTTTAACACAGTTCTAACACTGTTCTAACGCTGTTCTAACACTGTTCTTACATTCTTCTAATGCTGTTCTAACACAGTTCTAACACAGTTCTAACACTGTTCTAACACTGTTTTTACATTCTTCTATGCTGTTCTAACACTGTTCTAACTCTGTTCTCACATTCTTCTAATGCTGTTCTAACACTGTTCTAACACTGTTCTTACATTCTTCTATGCTGTTTTAACACTGTTCTAACGCTGTTTTAACACTGTTCTTACATTCTTCTAATGCTGTTCTAACGCTGTTCTAACGCTGCTCTAACGCTGTTCTTACATTCTTCTAATGCTGTTCTAACACTGTTCTAACACTGTTCTTACATCTTCTATGCTGTTCTAACACTGTGTCTAAACACTGTTTCTTACATTCTTCTGATGCTTTCTAACACTG
Organism: Chaenogobius annularis; assembly: GCA_015082035.1. Lineage (NCBI taxonomy): Eukaryota > Metazoa > Chordata > Actinopteri > Gobiiformes > Gobiidae > Chaenogobius > Chaenogobius annularis. The sequence continues at coordinate 127,156 of BJKM01000996.1, read as the reverse complement.
TTCTAACGCGGTTTTCCAACACTGTTCTAACACTCTGTTCTTACATTCTTCTATGCTGTTCTAACACAGTTTTAACACAGTTCTAACGCTGTTCTAACACTGTTCTAACACTGTTCTAACACTGTTCTTTACATTCTTCTATGCTGTTTTTCTAACACAGTTTTAACACAGTTCTAACACTGTTCTAACGCTGTTCTAAACTCTGTTCTTACATTCTTCTAATGCTGTGTTCTAACATAGTTCTAACACAGTTCTAACGTTCTAACTGTTCTAACACTGTTCTAACACTGTTCTAACGCTGTCCTAACCCTGTTCTAACGCTGTCCTAACCCTGTTCTAACGCTGTTCCAGCACTGTTCCAACACTGTTCTTACATTGGTCTAACGCTGTTCTTACACTGTTTCTAACGCTGTTCTAATACTGTTCTAATGCAGTTCCAACACTTTCTAATTTTGCAGTTCCAACACTGTTCTAACACTGTTCCAACACTGTTCTAACGCTGTTTCAATACTGTTCTAATTAATAGTCCAACACTGTTTGTTCAATGCATGCAGTATCCAACACTGTTTCTAAACTTTTTCTATTTCCAACACTATTCTATATTCTAACCTGTGTAACAGTGTTTTCTAACCTGTGCTCCGAACACTGTTCTTACATTTTAAACGCTATTTCGTACATTATTCTAACACTGTTCTAACGCGTGTCCTAACCCTGTTTTAACGCTGTCCTAACCCCTGTTCTAACTCTGTTCTAACACTGTGTTCTAATGCTGTTCTGTTCTTCACAAACTGCCTTTCTACCGCTGTTCTAATACTGTTCTAACACAGTTTTAACACAGTTCTAACACTGTTTCTAAAAAACGCTGTTCTAACACTTGTTCTTACATTCTTCTAATGCTGTTCTAAACACAGTTCTAACACAGTTCTTAACGCTGTTCTAACACTGTTCTAACACTGTTCTAACACTGTTCTACATTCCATGATTTCTAACACAGTTTAATTACATTCTTCTATGCTGTTCTAACACAGTTTAACACAGTTCTAACACTGTTCTAACGCTGTTCTAACACTGTTCTTACATTCTTCTAATGCTGTTCTAACACAGTTCTAACACAGTTCTAACACTGTTCTAACGCTGTTCTAACACTGTTCTTACATTCTTCTAATGCTTTCTAACACTGTTTTCTAACACTGTTCTTATTACATTTCTTCTATGCTGTTTATCTAACACTGTTTCTAACGCTGTTTTAACACTGTTCTTACATTCTTCTAATGCTGTTCTAACGCTGTTCTAACGCTGCTCTAACGCTGTTCTTACATTCTTTCTAATGCTGTTCTAACACTGTTTCAACACTGTTTCTTACATTCTTCTATGCTGTTTCTAACACTGTTCTAACGCTGTTCTAACACTGTTCTTAACATTCTTCTAACGCTGCTCTAACGCTCTCGTAACGCTGCTCTAACGCTGTTCTTACATTCTTCTAATGCTGTTCTAATGCTGTCTCTAACACTGTTCTAACACTGTTCTTACATTCTTCTAATGCTGTTCTAACACTGTTCTAACACTGTTCTTACATTTCTTCTAACGCTGTTCTAAACGCTTCTAACGCTGCTCTAACACTGTTCTTACATTCTTCTAAATGCTGTTCTAACGCTGTTCTAACGCTGCTCTAACGCTGTTCTTTACATTCTTCTAATTGCTTTCTAACACTGTTCTAACACTGTTCTTACATTCTTCTATGCTGTTCTAACACTGTTCTAACGCTGTTCTAACGCTGTTCTTACATTCTTTTCTATGCGTGTTCTAACACTGTTCTAACGCTGTTCTAACACTGTTCTTACACTGTTCTTACATTCTTCTATGCTGTTCTAACACTGTTCTAACGCTGTTCTAACACTGTTCTTACATTCTTCTAATGCTGTTCTAACGCTGCTCTAACGCTGTTCCTCACAAACATCTGCAGTTGTTTTTATCTTCATTCATCTTGTTTACGAGCTCATCTTCTCTGCTCCTTCTCCAGACTTGTTCTGAGCGTGTTCTCTCAGTGTGTTTCTCAGAATGTGCCGTGTTTACAGCAGATTGAAGTTTGTGTTTTTCTGCAGCTCCCAGGATCTCATGGCTCTGACTCAAGACGTGAAGAACCGAGCCATGACCACGCTGCAGAAAGCTCAGAGCAAGAAGGACCTTCTGCAGGACTCCAACCAGAAACTCAAGGACTTCATCAAAAAGATCAAGGATTTTCTCACAGGTGCTCCACTTGCCCCTCTGACTTCTCCCTGCCCCTCTACCTTCTCCACTGCCCCTCTGACCTCTCCTCTGCCCCTCTGACCTTCTCCCACTCCCCCTCTGACCTTCTCCACTGCCCCTCTGACCTTCTCACTGCCCCTCTGACCGCCCTCTGCCCTCTGACTTCTCCCTGCCCCTCTGGACTCTCCTCTGCCCCTCTGCCCTCTCTCTGCCCCTCTGAACTTTCTCCTCAGCCCCTCTGACCTTCTCCACTGCCCCTCTGACCTTGCTCCACTGCCCCTCTGACCTTCTCCTCTTGCCCTCTGACCTTCTCCACTGCCCCTCTGGACCTTCTCCACTGGCCCTCTGACTCTCCACTGCCCCTCTTGACCTTCTCCTCTGCCCTCTACTTTCCTCTGCCCTCTGCCCCTTCTCTGCCCCTCTTGACCTTCTTCCTCTGCCCCTCTGCCTCTCCTCTGCCCCCTGCCCTTCTTCTCTGCTCTCTGACATTCTCTTCTGCTCCTCTGACCCTCTTCTCTGCCCCTCTGACCTCCTCTGCTCATCTGACCTTCTTCTCTCTGCTCCTCTACCCCTCTCTTCTTCCCCTCTGCCCGCTGACCTTCGCTTCTGCTCCTCTTTACCTTCTCTGCCGCTTCTGACCTTCTCCTCTGACCCTTCTCCTCTGCCCCTCCGACCTGCTCCTCTGACCTTCTTATCTACCCCTCTGACCTCCTCTGCCTCATCTGACCTTCTCCTCTGCTCCTTTACCGCTCTCTTCTTCCCCTCTGCCCCGCTGACCTTCTCTTCTGCTCCTCTTACCTTCTCTGCCTGTCCATCTGACCTGCCCCTCTGACCTCCTCTGCTCCTCTGACCTTCTGATCTGCCCCTCTGACTTTCTCCTCTGACCTCTGCTCCTCTGCCCCTCTTCTCTGCCGCTCTGACCTTCTCCTCTGCCCCTCTGACCTTCTCCTCTGCTCCTCTGACCTTCTCTGCCCATCTGACCTGCCCCTCTGACCTCCTCTGACCTTCTCATCTTGCTTCCTCTGACCTTTCTTTTCCTGCCCCTCTGAACTTCTCCTCTGCCCCTCTGACCTTCTTCTCTGACCCTCTGCCCTTCTCCTCTGCCCCTCTGACCTTCTCCTCTGCCCCTCTGCCCTTCTCTTCTGCTCCTCTGACCCTCTTCTCTGCCCCTCTGACCTCCTCTGCTCATCTGACCTTCTCCTCTGCTCCTCTACCCTCTCTTCTTCCCCTCTGCCCCGCTGACCTTCGCTTCTGCTCCTCTTACCTTCTCTGCCCATTTGACCTGCCCCTCTGACCTCCTCTGACCTTCTCATCTGCGCTCCTCTGACCTCTTTTCCTGCCCCTCTGACCTTCTCCTCTGCTCCTCTGCCCCTCTGACCTTCTCGTTCTGTTCTTCTCTCTCAGAGGAGGGCGCTGACCCGGAGAGCATCCAGAAGGTGGCGCTGCAGGTCTTGTCGGTGTCTCTGCCGGTGAACAGAACGGTGCTGGACTCGACCGTTGTTTTCTCAGATCAAAGTCAGTCTCTCAAACCTGACGAACTTGGAGGAGATGATGAACCAGACGAGCGAGAACATCGAGAGAGCGAGAAGTCTGCTGCGACGAGCTCAAGACGCCAAGGTGAGAACGCCCCGCCACCACAGGGTCGAAAACTCCGGTCTGATCCCGAGCTCAGGTGAGAACGCCCCGCCAACCACAGGGTCACCGGTCTGATCCCCGAGCTCAGGTGAGAACGCCCACGCACCACAGGGATCACCAGTCTGATCCCAGAGCTCGAGAAGCCGTACCGAGGCACAGACCAGATCAAAGTGCCCCGTATCATGAACCAAGTCAGAGCCAACGTTCACCAGTCTGATCCCAGAAGCTCAGGTGAGAAGGCCACGTCCCCAGGTACTGACCCACGGGGAGCCGTAGTCCACCGAGTCTGATCCGAGCGTTGACCCTTCACCGAGCTCAGGTGAGAACGCCCCGTCCACCACAGGGTCACTGGTCTATCCTTCGAAGCTCAGGGTGAGAACGCCCTCATACCACAGGGTCACTGGTCTGATCCCCGACTCAGGTGAGAACGCCCCGTAACCACAGGGTCACCAGGTCTGATCCCAGAGCTCAGTGAGAACGCCCCGTCAACCACAGGGTCACCAGTCTGATCCCAGAGCTCAGGTGAGAACGCCCCGTAACCACAGGGTCACCAGTCTGATCCCAGAGCTCAGGTGAGAACGCCCCGTAACCACAGGGTCACCAGTCTGATCCCAGAGCTCAGGTGAGAACGCCACGTCACCACAGGGTCACTGGTCTGATCCCCAAGATCAGGTGAGAACGCCCCGTAACCACAGGGTCACCAGTCTGATCCCCGAGCTCAGGTGAGAACGCCCCGTAACCACAGGGTCACCAGTCTGATCCCAGAGCTCAGGTGAGAACGCCACGTCACCACAGGGTCACTGGTCTGATCCCCAAGATCAGGTGAGAACGCCCCGTAACCACAGGGTCACCAGTCTGATCCCCGAGCTCAGGTGAGAACGCCCCGTAACCACAGGGTCACCAGTCTGATCCCAGAGCTCAGGTGAGAACGCCACGTCACCACAGGGTCACTGGTCTGATCCCCGAGCTCAGGTGAGAACGCCCCGTAACCACAGGGTCACCAGTCTGATCCCAGAGCTCAGGTGAGAACGCCCCGTAACCACAGGGTCACCAGTCTGATCCCAGAGCTCAGGTGAGAACGCCACGTCACCACAGGGTCACTGGTCTTATCCAACGAGCTCAGGTGAGAACGCCACATCACCACAGGGTCACCGGTCTGAGTGGGAGCCCGTACCCAGGGCCCAGTCACCCCGGTCAGGGAGAACGCCCCGTCAAACCTCCACCAGCGGTAACCCACCAGTCTGATCCCAGAGCTCAGGTGAGAACGCCACGTCACCAACACTGGTCACTGAGTCTGAATCCCCAGCTCAGGGAGTCTGAGAAGTCGACCCCCGTAACCCAGTCACCAGTCTGTCCAGAGTAGTGAGACCACGCCGCACTGTCACCCAGCGAGCGCCGTCCAGGTACCGTTGATCCCAGCTCAGGTGAGAACAGCCCCGTAACCAACAGGGTCACCAGTCTGATCCCAGAGCTCAGGTGAGAACGCCACGTCACCACAGGGTCACTGGTCATCCGAGCTCAGTGAAAGCCCGTAACCCACGGGTCACCAGCTGATCCAAGCTCAGGTGAGAACGCCCGTAACCACAGGGTCACCAGTCTGATCCCAGAGCTCAGGTGAGAACGCCCCGTAACCACGGGGTCACCAGTCTGATCCCAGAGCTCAGGTGAGAACGCCACGTCACCACAGGGTCACTTGGTCTGATCCCCAAGATCAGGTGAGAACGCCCCGTAACCACAGGGTCACCAGTCTGATCCCCGAGCTCAGGTGAGAACGCCCCGTAACCACAGGGTCACCAGTCTGATCCCAGAGCTCAGGTTTGAGAACGCCACGTCACCACAGGGTCACTGGTCTGATCCCCAAGATCAGGTGAGAGAACGCCCCGTAACCACAGCGGTCACCAGTCTGATCCCCGAGCTCAGGTGAGAACGCCCCGTAACCACAGGGTCACCAGTCTGATCCCAGAGCTCAGGTGAGAACGCCACGTCACCACAGGGTCACAAATGGTCTGATCCCCGAGGCTCAGGTGAGAACGCCCCGTAACCACAGGGTCACCAGTCTGATCCCAGAGCTCAGGTGAGAACGCCCCGTAACCACAGGGTCACCAGTCTGATCCCAGAGCTCAGGTGAGAACGCCACGTCACCACAGGGTCACTGGTCTTATCTTCGAGCTCAGGTGAGAACGCCACATCACCACAGGGTCACTGGTCTGATCCCCAAGATCAGGTGAGAACGCCCCGTAACCACAGGGTCACCAGTCTGATCCCCGAGCTCAGGTGAGAACGCCCCGTAACCACAGGGTCACCAGTCTGATCCAGAGCTCAGGTGAAGAACGCCACGTCACCACAGGGTCACTGGTCTGATCCCCGAGCTCAGGTGAGAACGCCCCGTAACCACAGGGTCACCAGTCTGATCCAGCAGCCTCAGGTGAGAACGCCCCTGTAACCACACAGGTCACCAGCGTCTGATCCCAGAGCTCAGGTGAGAACGCCACGTCACCACAGGGTCACTGTTCTGATCCCAGAGCTCAGGTAGAGAACGCCCCGTAACCACAGGGTCACCAGTCTGATCCCAGAGGCTCAGGTGAGAACGCCCCGTAACCACAGGGTCACCAGTCTGATCCCAGAGCTCAGGTGAGAACGCCACGTTCACCACAGGGTCACTGGTCTTATCTTCGAGCTCAGGTGAGAACGCCACATCACCACAGGGTCACTGGTCTGATCCCCAAGATCAGGTGAGAACGCCCCGTAACCACAGGGTCACCAGTCTGATCCCAGAGCTCAGGTGAGAACGCCCCCGTAACCACAGGGTCACCAGTCTGATCCCAGAGCTCAGGTGAGAACGCCACGTCACCACAGGGTCACTGGTCTGATCCCCGAGCTCAGGTGAGAACGCCCCGTAACCACAGGGTCACCAGTCTGATCCCAGAGCTCAGGTGAGAACGTCCCGTCACCACAGCGGTCACTGGTCTGATCCCCGGAGCTCAGTGTTCGAGAACGCCCCGTCACCACAGGGTCACCGGTCTGATCCCCGGGCTCAAGACGCCAGGTGAGAACGCTCCGTCACCACAGGGTCACCGGTCTGATCCCAGAGCTCAGGTGAGAACCCCCGTAACCACAGGCGTCACCAGTCTGATCCCAGAGCTCAGGTGAGAACGCCACGTCACCACAGGGTCACTGGTCTGATCCCCGCCGAGCTCAGGTGAGAACGCCCCGTAACCACAGGGTCACCAGTCTGATCCCAGAGCTCAGGTGAGAACGTCCCGTCACCACAGGGTCACTGGTCTGATCCCCGAGCTCAGGTGAGAACGCCCCGTAACCACAGGGTCACCAGTCTGATTTAGAGCTCAGGTGAGAACGCTCCGTCACCACAGGGTCACCGGTCTGATCCCCGGGCTCAGGACGCCAGGTGAGAACGCCCCGTCACCACAGGATCACCGGTCTGATCCCGGGCTCAGGACGCCAGGTGAGAACGCCACGTCCCCACAGGGTCACCGGTCTGATCCCCGGCTCAGGACGCCAGGTGAGAACGCCCCGTCACCACAGGGTCACCGGTCTAATCCCAGAGCTCAGGACGCCAGGTGAGAACGCCACGTCCCCACAGGGTCACCGGTCTGATCCCCGGGCTCAGGACGCCAGGTGAGAACGCCCCGTCACCACAGGGTCACCGGTCTAATCCCAGAGCTCAGGTGAGAACGCCACGTCACCACAGGGTCACCGGTCTGATCCCCGGGCTCAGGACGCCAGGTGAGAACGCCCCATCACCACAGGGTCACCGGTCTGATCCCCGGGCTCAGGACGCCAGGTGAGAACGCCCCGTCACCACAGGGTCACCGCGTCTAATCCCCGGGCTCAGGACGCCATGTGAGAACGCCACGCCACCACAGGGTCACCGGTCTGATCCCAGAGCTCAGGTGAGAACGCCACGTCACCACAGGGTCACCGGTCTGATCCCCGGGCTCAGGACGCCAGGTGAGAACGCCCCATCACCACAGGGTCACCGGTCTTGATCCCCGGACTCAGGACGCCAGGTGACAACGCCCCGTCACCACAGGGTCACTGGTCTAATCCCCGGGCTCAGGACGTCATGTGAGAACGCCACGCCACCACAGGGTCACCGGTCTGATCCCCGGGGCTCAGGACGCCAGGTGAGAACGCCCCATCACCACAGGGTCACCGGTCTGATCCCCGGGCTCAGGACGCCAGGTGAGAACGCCCCGTCACCACAGGGTCACCGGTCTAATCCCCGGGCTCAGACGCCATGTGAGGACGTCCCCTCACCACAGGTCACCGGTCTGATCCCAGAGCTCAGTGAGAACCACGTCACCACAGGGTCACCGGTCTGATCCCAGAGCTCAGGTGAGAACGCCACGTCACCACAGGGTCACCGGTCTGATCCCAGAGCTCAGGTGAGAACGGCCACGTCACCACAGGGTCACCGGTAAGTGAATATAGAAAATAATTTGTGTTGGAGCTTTCCTTTGGTTTTGAGAGCGAAATTCCAGACTCGTGTTTTGTGTTTCAGGACTCGAGCTGAAGGAGTGAAAGACGCGACGAATCAGACCAAGGCGGCGCTGGACGTGTCCAAGAAGGCCATCGACGAAGCCACGGCCGCCCAGAGGCAAGCTGTGAACAACCTGAACCACACCAGGAACGCCACGGCTCATACTCCTCAGGTACGGTGCCGCCTGCAGGAGAACAGAGGTAGGACAGGTACGGCGCCCCCTGCAGGGGAATAGAGGTAGGACATGTAAGTCGCCTCCTGCAGGAGAACAGAGGTAGGACAAGTACGGCGCCCCCTGCAGGGGAATAGAGGGAGGACATGTAAGTCAACTGCTGCAGGAGAACAGAGGAAGGACAGGTACGGCGTCCCCTACAGGAGAACAGAGGTAGGACAGGTAAGGCGCCCCCTGCAGGATAACAGAGGTAGGACAAATGTACCGGTGCCCCTGCAGGAGAACAGAGTAGGACAGGTACGGCGCCCGCTGCAGGAGAACAGAGGTAGGACAAGACGGCGCCCCCTGCAGGGGAATAAGGTAGGACAGTACGGCGTCCCATGCAGGAGGAATAGAAGGAGGACATGTAAAATCCCTCCTGCAGGAGAACAGAGGTAGGACATGTAAGGCGCCTCCTGCAGGAGAACAGACGGTTAGAGACAAATAGTACGCGCCCGCTGCAGTGAGAACAGAGGTAGGACAAATGTACGGCGCCGCCTGCAGGAGAACAGAGGTAGGACATGTAATGGCACCTCCTGCAGGAGAACAGAGGTACAACAAATGTACGGCGCCCGCTGCAGGAGAACAGAGGTAGGACATGTAAGGAGCCTCCTGCAGGAGAACAGAGGTAGGACAGGTACGGCGCCCCCTGCAGGAGCACGGGTAGGACAGGTACGGCGCCCCCAGCAGGAGAACAGAGGTAGGACAAATGTACGGTAACCCCTGCAGGAGAAACAGAGTAGGACAGGTACGGCGCCCGCTGCAAGGGAGAACAGAGGTAGGACAAGTACGGCGCCCCCTGCGGCACAGAGGGTAGGACAAGTACAGTGCCCCCTGCAGGAGAATAGAGGTAGGACATGTAAGGAGCCTCCTGCAGGAGAACAGAGGTAGGACAGGTACGGCCCCCCCTGCAGGAGAACAGGGTAGAACAGGTACGGCGTCCGCTGCAGGAGAACAGAGGTAGGACATGTAAGGCGCCTCCTGCAGGAGAACAGAGGTACGACAAATGTACGGCGTCCGCTGCAGGAGAACAGAGGTAGGACAGGTACGGCGCCCCCTGCAGGAGAAAGATCTTAGTTTTTAAGTGGTTACATAGATATAAAATGAATTTTATCCAATTAGTTCCATGTTTTCTCCTTTCTTTGCAAATATAAATCCTTTAAACTCCGCCCAAAATAATGAATCGATTCATACAGATTTGGATCGACAAAGGCTCAACCAGTTCATCATTACTGAAAGTGTTGTTTTTGTTATTGCCAAAAAATAAAATGAAATAGTGATGAATCCAAAAGAATGAAAGAAGACTCCTGTTCTCAGCTCCTTCAGTCCTTGTGTTTGCTGGTGTTTCTCCTGATGTTTCTTCTGCAGGTGGACCAGCGTCTCTCTGACCTGGAGCAGAGGCAGATGGACCTGATGCTGCTGCGGCTGTCTAACTTGTCCGTTGGAGTGGAAATGCTTCGTAACAAGACCAGGCTGAACCAAGATTTGGCCAAAGAGGCTGCGGCGCTGTCCAACCGAGCCCAGGACCAGGCCTCGGATCTGAGAACGGTGAGTCTAATACTCTCATCCTTGAGGTTTCGTATTTTAGTTTTCTGGTCGTCTTCAACTTCACATTACAATGAAAGAAGTATATTAAATTAAATAAACCAATCCGTGCGGCGCAGCCTTCTCAGCTCGTTACTGGATCAAACATTACCTAGCTCCTCCCCACATAGAGGCGACCTCCCATGTCCCGACATGTTGTGTCCATGGACTGGGTCGTGGAGGCACCCGCCCTCCAACGCCACCATCCTCGATGCACCCGACCCCTATAGTTGCCTCTGCAGGAGGTGAGCTGCAGGAGTTTGGAGCCATGTCGTCCTTTCAAGCTGAGCCCACAGGGCCCCACCCAGGCCTGGCTCCAGGGTGGGGCCCCGGCTAGGCCCTATCCATAAGGGTTTGTTGAACTGCACGTCATCTGACCATCACCTGTGACCTGTTTCCCATGGCAACAGTGTGCCAGGCAACAGGATCATTCGAGTACTCCATCACTAAGGTGGCAACCAACATTCAAAATAACACCGTTTTACCTCTTGTTAAGTCGTTTCAAAATGAAAGCAGGTCCGGACTTTCGACTGCGCTATATTTTGGAACTGTGTTGGGTTCAAGTCCCCGTGTCTCTGAGATTATACTTATTCTCTTCTAGAGTATGAACGAGACGGAGCAACAGTTCCAGGTTCTGAAGCAGAAGCTGGACTCGTTTGGAGGAGAATCTGGAGGTTTGGACGTGCTCAGTGAGAAAGCCAAAGATCTGAAGAACGAAGCTGAAGATCTGCTGGGCAAAGCCACACAAGGAGTCGAACTGCTCAAGAGTAAGAACTGAGCTGACCATAAATCACATGAGACATCACAGAGGAACACGAGTCAGAGTAAGAAACTGAGCTGACCATAAATCACATGAGACATCACAGAGGAACACGAGTCAGAGTAAGAACTGAGCTGACCATAAATCACATGAGACATCACAGAGGAACACGAGGAGTCAGAGTAAGAACTGAGCTGACCCTAAATCACATGAGACATCACAGAGGAACTCGAGGAGTCAGAGTAAGAACTGAGCTGACCATAAATCACATGAGACATCACAGAGGAACACGAGTCAGAGTAAGAACTGAGCTGACCATAAATCACATGAGACATCACAGAGGAACACGAGTCAGAGTAGAACTGAGCTGACCATAAATCACATGAGACATCACAGAGGAACACGAGGAGTCAGAGTAAGAACTGAGCTGACCATAAATCACATGAGACATCACAGAGGAACACGAGGAGTCAGAGTAAGAACTGAGCTGACCATAAATCACATGAGACATCACAGAGGAACACGAGGAGTCAGAGTAAGAACTGAGCTGACCATAAATCACATGAGACATCACAGAGGAACACGAGGAGTCAGAGTAAGAACTGAGCTGACCATAAATCACATGAGACATCACAGAGGAACACGAGTCAGAGTAAGAACTGAGCTGACCATAAATCACATGAGACATCACAGAGGAACACGAGTCAGAGTAAGAACTGAGCTGACCATAAATCACATGAGACATCACAGAGGAAACACGAGTCAGAGTAAGAACTGAGCTGACCATAAATCACATGAGACATCACAGAGGAACACGAGGAGTCAGAGGAAGAACTGAGCTGACCATAAATCACATGAGACATCACAGAGGAACACGAGTCAGAGTAAGAACTGAGCTGACCATAAATCACATGAGACATCACAGAGGAACACGAGTCAGAGTAAGAACTGAGCTGACCATAAATCACATGAGACATCACAGAGGAACACGAGGAATCAGAGTAAGAACTGAGCTGACCATAAATCACATGAGACATCACAGAGGAACACGAGGAGTCAGAGTAAGAACTGAGCTGACCATAAATCACATGAGACATCACAGAGGAACTCGAGGAGTCAGAGTAAGAACTGAGCTGACCATAAATCACATGAGACATCACAGAGGAACACGAGTCAGAGTAAGAACTGAGCTGACCATAAATCACATGAGACATCACAGAGGAACACGAGTCAGAGTAAGAACTGAGCTGACCATAAATCACATGAGACATCACAGAGGAACACGAGGAGTCAGAGTAAGAACTGAGCTGACCATAAATCACATGAGACATCACAGAGGAACACGAGGAGTCAGAGTAAGAACTGAGCTGACCATAAATCACATGAGACATCACAGAGGAACACGAGGAGTCAGAGTAAGAACTGAGCTGACCATAAATCACATGAGACATCACAGAGAGGAACACGAGTCAGAGTAAGAACTGAGCTGACCATAAATCACATGAGACATCACAGAGGAACACGAGGAGTCAGAGTAAGAACTGAGCTGACCATAAATCACATGAGACATCACAGAGGAACACGAGGAGTCAGAGTAAGAACTGAGCTGACCATAAATCACATGAGACATCACAGAGGAACACACGAGTCAGAGTAAGAACTGAGCTGACCATAAAATCACATGAGACATCACAGAGGAACACGAGTCAGAGTAAGAACTGAGCTGACCATAAATCACATGAGACATCACAGAGGAACACGAGGAGTCAGAGTAAGAACTGAGCTGACCATAAATCACATGAGACATCACAGAGGAACACGAGTCAGAGTAAGAACTGAGCTGACCATAAATCACATGAGACATCACAGAGGACACGAGGAGTCAGAGTAAGAACTGAGCTGACCATAAATCACATGAGACATCACAGAGGAACACGAGGAGTCAGAGTAAGAACTGAGCTGACCATAAATCACATGAGACATCACAGAGGAACACGAGTCAGAGTAAGAACTGAGCTGACCATAAATCACATGAGACATCACAGAGGAACACGAGGAGTCAGAGTAAGAACTGAGCTGACCATAAATCACATGAGACATCACAGAGGAACATGAGTCAGAGTAAGAACTGAGCTGACCATAAATCACAGAGACATCACAGAGCGAACCAGGAGTCAGAGTAAGAACTGAGCTGACCATAAATCACATGAGACATCACAGAGGAACACGAGGAAGTCAGAGTTAAGAACTGAGCTGACCATAAATCACATGAGACATCACAGAGGAAACACGAGGAAGTCAGAGTAAGAACTGAGCTGACCATAAATCACATGAGACATCACAGAGGAACACGAGGAGTCAGAGTAAGAACTGAGCTGACCATAAATCACATGAGACATCACAGAGCGAACTACGAGGAGTCAGGAGTAAGAACTGAGCTGACCATACAAATCACATCGAGACATCACAGAGACACAAGATTAGACGTAAGAAACTGAGCTGACCCATTAAATCACATGAGACATCACAGAGGAACACCAGAGTCAGAGTAAAGAAACTGAAGCTGGACCATAAAATCCACATGAGGACATCACAGAGGAAACGAGGAGTCATGAGTAAGAACTGAGCTGACCATAAATCACATTGAGACATCACAGAGCAGAACACGAGAGTCAGAGTAAGAACTTGAGCTGACCATAAAATCACATGAGACATCACAGAGGAACACGAGTCAGAGTAAGAAACTGAGCTGACCATAAATCACATGAGACATCACAGAGGAACACGAGTCAGAGTCAAGAACTGAGCTGACCATAAATCACATGAGACATCACAGAGGAACACGAGGAGTCAGAGAGAAGAACTGAGCTGACCATAAATCACATGAGACATTCACAGAGGAACACGAGTCAGAGTAAGAACTGAGCTGACCATAAATCACATGAGACATCACAGAGGAACACGAGTCAGAGTAAGAACTGAGCTGACCATAAAAAAAATCACATGAGACATCACAGAGGAACACGAGAATCAGAGTAAGAACTGAGCTGACCATTAAATCACATGAGACATCAAACAGAGGAACACGAGGAGTCAGAGTAAGAACTGAGCTGACCTTAAAATCACATGAGACATCACAGAGGAACACGAGGAGTCAGAGTAAGAACTGAGCTGACCATAAATCACATGAGACATCACAGAGGAACACGAGGAGTCAGAGTAAGAACTGAGCTGACCATAAATCACATGAGACATCACAGAGGAACACGAGTCAGAGTAAGAACTGAGCTGACCATAAATCACATGAGACATCACAGAGGAACACGAGGAGTCAGGAGTAAGAACTGAGCTGACCATAAATCACATGAGACATCACAGAGGAACACGAGTCAGAGTAAGAACTGAGCTGACCATAAATCACATGAGACATCACAGAGGAACACGAGGAGTCAGAGTAAGAACTGAGCTGACCATAAATCACATGAGACATCACACAGAGGAACACGAGGAGTCAGAGTAAGAACTGAGCTGACCATAAATCACATGAGACATCACAGAGGAAACACGAGGAGTCAGAGTAAGAACTGAGCTGACCATAAATCACATGAGACATCACAGAGGAACACGAGTCAGAGTAAGAACTGAGCTGACCATAAATCACATGAGACATCACAGAGGAACACGAGTCAGAGTAAGAACTGAGCTGACCATAAATCACATGAGACATCACAGAGGAACACAGAGTAAGAACTGAGCTGACCATAAATCACATGAGACATCACAGAGGAACACGAGTCAGAGTAAGAACTGAGCTGACCATAAATCACATGAGACATCACAGAGGAACACACGAGTCAGAGTAAGAACTGAGCTGACCATAAATCACATGAGACATCACAGAGGAACACGAGGAGTCAGAGTAAGAACTGAGCTGACCATAAATCACATGAGACATCACAGAGGAACACGAGTCAGAGTAAGAACTGAGCTGACCATAAATCACATGAGACATCACAGAGGAACACGAGGAGTCAGAGTAAGAACTGAGCTGACCATAAATCACATGAGACATCACAGAGGAACACGAGGAGTCAGAGTAAGAACTGAGCTGACCATAAATCACATGAGACATCACAGAGGAACACGAGTCAGAGTAAGAACTGAGCTGACCATAAATCACATGAGACATCACAGAGGAAACACGAGTCAGAGTAAGAACTGAGCTGACCATAAATCACATGAGACATCACAGAGGAACACGAGTCAGAGTAAGAACTGAGCTGACCATAAATCACATGAGACATCACAGAGGAACACGAGTCAGAGTAAGAACTGAGCTGACCATAATCACATGAGACATCACAGAGGAACACGAGGAGTCAGAGTAAGAACTGAGCTGACCATAAATCACATGAGACATCACAGAGGAACACGAGTCAGAGTAAGAACTGAGCTGACCATAAATCACATGAGACATCACAGAGGAAACACGAGTCAGAGTAAGAACTGAGCTGACCATAAATCACATGAGACATCACAGAGGAACACGAGAGTCAGAGTAAGAACTGAGCTGACCATAAAATCACATGAGACATCACAGAGGAACACGAGTCAGAGTAAGAACTGAGCTGACCATAAATCACATGAGACATCACAGAGGAACACGAGGAGTCAGAGTAAGAACTGAGCTGACCATAAATCACATGAGACATCACAGAGGAACACGAGGAGTCAGAGTAAGAACTGAGCTGACCATAAATCACATGAGACATCACAGAGGAACACAAGTCAGAGTAAGAACTGAGCTGACCATAAATCACATGAGACATCACAGAGGAACACATATGTTAGAGTCTTAGAGTTTGGACTGATCTGTTTTAGACCAAAACACAATTTGCATCTTGTTTTTAGGAGCCAAGTTTAAGATTTTGACTTTGACTTAAAATGATACCTCAGTACTCTAACTGAGTCATGTGACCGGGAGTCATGTGACCGTTGGTCCAGGTGTCGTGTTGGTCCAGGTGTCCGTGTTGGTCCAGGTTGTCGTGTTGGTCCAGGTGTCGTGTTGGTCCAGGTGTCAGGTGTCGTGTTGGTCCAGGTTGTCGTGTTGGTCCAGGTGTTGTTTGTCCAGGTGTCGTGTTGTCCAGTGTCGTGTTGGTTCCAGGTGTCGTGTTGTCCAGGTGTGTGGTGGTCCAGGTGTCATGTGTCCAGGTGTCCGTGTTGTGTCCAGTGGTGTCGTGTTGGTCCAGGTGTCATGTTGGTCCAGGTGTCATGTTGGTCCAGGTTGTCATGTTGGTCCAGGTGACTCTGTCCTTTTATTGAACTTTGACATCTCTGTTTGTGACTTACAATTGTGTTTTGTTTGTTTGTTTGTTTGTTTGTTTGTTTGTTCCAGAGCTGGAGAAGAGGTTCCGCAGTAACGAGCAGAAGATGCAGCGTCAGCGCTCAGAACTCGACCAACTTCGAGGAAACGTGACTTTTGTGAGAGACGAGATCCGAAACCAAGTGCAAAAGTACAGCAACTGTAATTAAGACCAGGACCGGGACCAGGACTAAGACCAGGACCAGAGCCAAGACCAGAGCAGAGACCAGAGCATTCAGGTGCAAAAGTACAGCAACTGTAATTAAGACCAGGACCGGGACCAGGATCAGGACCAAAACCAGGACCAGGACCAAGAAACGAGAGCTTTATTTCGTTCTCTGGTGTTTTTATTTCCATGAGATTAAAAACGTCCTTGAGTTCCACTTTTCCTTTCATTTTCCACGTTTCACCTGAAAGTTCATGTGCGTGATGTTCTCCAGCTCATGGTCCGGTCTATGGTCCGGTCTATGGTCCGGTCTATGGTCCGGTCTATGGTCCGGTCTATGGTCCAGTCTAAGCTCCGGTCTATGGTCCGGTCTATGGTCCGGTCTATGGTCCGGTCTATGGTCCGGTCTATGGTCCGGTCTATGGTCCGGTCTATGGTCCGGTCTAAGTCCGGTCTATGGTCCGGTCTATGGTCCGGGTCTATGGTCCGGTCTATGGTCCGGTCTTTGGTCCGGTCTTTGTCTGGTCTTGGTCTGGTCTTTGGTCTGGTCTTTGGTCTGGTCTTGGTCTGGTCTTTGGTCGGTCTTTGGTCCGGTCTATGGTCTGGTCTTTGGTCCGGTCTATGGTCGGTCTATGGTCCGGTCTAAGCTCCGGTCTATGGTCCGGTCTAAGCTCCGGTCGGTCTATGGTCCGGTCTAGGTCTAAGCTCCGGTCTATGGTCCGGTCTAAGCTCCGTCTATGGTCCGGTCTATGGTCCGGTCTAATCCGGTCTGTCCGGTCTATGGTCCGGTCTTGGTCCGGTCTTTGGTCGGTCTTTGGTCTGGTCTTTGGTCTGGTCTTTGGTCTGGTCTTTGGTCTGGACTGACTGAAGACGTTTTACTTTAAATAAACCTTCACAATTCTGATTTATTCAAGAATATTTAACCAGTGCCAGTTATTATTGAAATGAGTCGATATATACTTGTGTTGATTATATATATTCGATATATTCGATATATATTGTGTTATTATATATATCGATATATACTTGTGTTGATATATATATATTCGATATATACTTGTGTTGATTATATATATTCGATATATACTTGTGTTGATGATATATATTCCATATATACTTGTGTTGATTATATATATTCCATATATACTTGTGTTGATTATATATATTCCATATATACTCACTAAAGTGAATCCTTATAATCTTGTAACATTTGGATCTGAAAATGGAAAATAAAAAGACGTTTGACATTTTCATTTTGAATTTGTGTCTTTTGTTCAAAAGTCTAAACAAGACGAAAGAAGAACCGGCTCTGGACCAGGCCCGGGACTGGGCTCTGGACTGGGCTCTGGACCAGGCCCGGGACTGGCTCTGACTGGCTCTGGACCAGGCCCGGGACTGGGCTCTGGACCAGGCCGGGACTGGCTCTGGACCAGGCCCGGGACTGGGCTCTGGACTGGGCTCTGGACCAGGCCCGGGACTGGGCTCTGGACCGGGCCCGGACTGGGCTCTGACCGGGCTCTGGACTGGGCCCGGGACTGGGCTCTGGACCGGGCTCTGGACTGGGCCAGATCTGGGTGTTTGGGAGTATCCGTGTTCCCTGATTCAATTCAATGTACATGTGTAACGCCCAAAATCACAACAGCGGTTTCCTCCAGGGCGAGTGTTCATAGGACTTGGTCATGTCCCACGTCCCGTGTCCTCAGACACATGTCCCAAGCCCCCCTGTCCTTAGACCTCCTTCTGCAGGAGAAAACGATCAAACCTCTTTGGGAAAAAGTAGAAACCTGGAGGAGTTCCACAGTGAAGGAGAGATCCTACTCCCTCAGACGGACAGAACCAGGTCTTCGAGGCTGATGAAGAACCGTTCATCTGAAGTGGAGACCGTTTCTCCAGCAGTTGAGGAGCATCTGGATCCACAGGTCCTCGATGTGCCTGCTCCACTCCCCGAGGGGAAGTGGGAGCTCCATACTGCCCCCAGAGGTGGTCCTAGGGCAGCGGAGCTGAAACTGTAGGTCTTTCTTCCTGGTCCTGACTGGCCTGACCATAAGCCATTTCACAAACGTTTGAACCCTGGTCTGAAATGAAGAGACTGTGTCGGAGACTGTGTCGGAGACTGTGTCGGCCTCTTTAACATGGACAGGAGCTGATTCCACAACACAGGAGCTTGGGAGCTAAACGCTCTACCTCCTACTGTGCTTTTAGAGACCCTTGGGACCACCAGAAGTCCAGCATTTTGAGAGCGAAGTGCTCTGATTGGATGATAAGGTCCTATAGCCTCTTTGAGGTCTGGATGGGGCGTGGTCATTTATGGCTTTGTAAGTCAGGAGGAGGAGTTTAAATGTGATTCTAAACTGGACAGGAGCCAGTGAAGAGACTCCAGCACCGGCGTAATGTGCTCTCTTCTTTTAGTTCCTGTTCGTAATCTTGCTGCTGCATTTTGAACCAGTTAAAGCTTTTTATGGAGCTTTTAGGACACGCTGCAGCAGGAGCTACAGGAGTCTAATCGAGATGTTCCAAAACACATGGAGATGTTCTTCAGCATCGCTTTTAGGCCAGATTTGTCTGATTTGATCTCTTTTAGGCCGATGGAAAGAGGCTGTTTTACAGGCTTGATTTATGTGGCTTTGAATGAGAGCTCTTGGTCAAATCAGACTCCAAGGTTTCTTCCAGTGGAGCTGGAGGCCACACTGACGTGGTCCAGTGGGACCATCTGCTCAGATGAAGCGTCTCGTAGATGATTAGGGCCTAGTACGATGACCTGGGTTTTTTCAGGGTTCAGAAGCAGATAATGAAGTGTCCTCCAGGTTTTTATATCCTTCACACAAGCACCAAGTCTGTCTGATCGATCGGTCTGATCAGGTGATGATTCTGATCTTCGGTTCAGTCCTGGTTCGGTCCTGGCTCAGTCTTGGCTCAGTCCTGTCTCAGATCCGGGTCTGGGTTCAGGGACAAAGAGAGTCTGTCCTGAAGCAGCTGAGAATGTGGATCAGATCTGAGGCTGCGGAAACACAAGTGTGAGACCAAAATATCTCTGGACTAGACCAGGACTAGACCAGGTCTAGACCAGGTCTAGACCAGGACCAAAACCAGGTCTAGACCAGGACTAGACCAGGACTAGACCGGGACTAGACCAGTTCTAGACCAGGTCTAGACCAGGACTAGACCAGGACTAGACCGGGACTAGACCAGGTCTAGACCGGGTCTAGACCAGGACTAGACCAGGTCTAGACCCGGGACTAGACCAGGACTAGACCAGGACTAGACCCGGGACTAGACCAGGACTAGACCGGGACTAGACCAGGACTAGACCGGGGACTAGACCAGGTCTAGACCAAGACAAAACCAGGTCTAGACCGGTTCTTTGTTTTTACTGCAGAGGTTTTTTAAACATTTAAAAACCTTAGACTTTATGCAAACCGTAATTATAGACTTTTTATTTAGAGTGTAGACTCTAAACAGCTCTGCAGAACCAGGTCTGTGATTGGTCTGGATTGGTCAGTGATTGGTCAGTGAGTGATTGGTCTGTGATTGGTGTGATTGGTCAGTGATTGGTCAGTGATTGATTGTCTGTGATTGGTTTGTGATTGGTCTGATTGGTCAGTGATTGTCTGATGGTCAGTGATTGGTCTGTGATTGGTTGATTGTCTGATTGGTTGTGATTGGTCTGTGATGGTCAGTGATTGTCTGTGATTGGTCTGTGATTGGTCTGTGATTGGTCTGTGATTGGTCTGTGATTGTCTGTGATTGGTCAGTGATTGGTCAGTGATTGGTCTGTGATTGGTCTGTGATTGGTCTGTGATGGTCAGTGATTGGTCTGTGATTGGTCTGTGATTGGTCAGTGAGTGTTGGTCTGTGATTGGTCTGTGATTGGTCAGTGATTGGTCTGTGATTGTCTGTGATTGGTCAGTGGTCAGTGCAGTGTAATGATTGTTTCGGTGCTGAAGGAAAAGAACAGCTTAAACAGTTTTGTCAAAGTCTGTTCAAAGATCTGACTTCACTCTGGGAAAGTCAAAACCAGTCACACCATTGACCTGGACCTCAGGTTTTACCCCAAGACCTGGGGTTTCACCCCGAACCTGACCTGGGGTTTTATCCTGACCTTCAGTTTTTATTTTTTATTTAAAAATGTTTTGGGGGGAAATTTGTAACAATAGAAAACAAAGAAAACACAACAAAACAATATAAGACCAGAGAGCGTAGTCATGACACCCGAAACCCAAAGTAAACGTCCCATTTAGTCCACAGTCCGTCCAATTTGTCCATTTTCAAATTAAGTCCAAATGAAATCTTTTTCATTTCATGAATGTCCATCAAAATGTCAGTCCAGTTCTTGGCGGTGCATTTTGTGTCATCCACTTTTTTGCAGCTGCCAGGAGGAATATATATATATATATATATATATATATATATATATATAATATATATATATATATATATATATATATATATATATGGGAGTTATAATAACTCCTTATTTGTAAATATTATGAGTAAAAACCTATAAAAGTCCTGTTTCTCTAAGCTAAAGGATTCTTTCAACTCCTCAAAGCTCTTCAGATGATTCTCCTTTACAATCTGGTCAAAGACCTTTAGACCTTTTGTTGTCCAGACTTTAAGTCTTGAGTCTGCGCTGTGACATGTAGATCAGAAGCCGACCAGTTTAAGACCTGAACCTCTTTGTTGAGTTGTATGTTGTTTGATCAGCTCCTTCCATGTCGTAAGCACAGATTTGACCCAGGGATTCTTCACTTCCTCCTCATGACCCAAGCGTCTGTCATGTGCCAGTAAGGCCTGCACAGGAACCCCCGGCACAACATTACTCTCAGGATGTTTCCATTGAGCTTCATGTTCTGGGTCACACCAGCAACGCTCTGATTGGAGCTGAAATAAAGTTAAGCCCCGCCTCCTTTCTCTTTTTGAGAATTGTAGAGTTTTAAATCAGATTTGAGGTTTCTTTCCTCGTCACACAAATCTAGAGTTTTATTCCACTCAAACAGAGTCTGGAGCAGAGAGAGGAATCTGGGCGAGACATTCATGTTTATAGTTTCAGTCCTTGACTTAGACCTAAGTCTGGATCAGAGTCCAGTTTCAAGATCTTAAAAAGAGGATATCATTTTTCTCATTTGTTGTCTGGTCTATGGAGGGCCACACCTAAATATCTAAGAGATTCCGTTTACCATTTAAATGGGTAAGTCTTTTTAAAGGTCAGAGGGGGGCGCCAGTGAGAGAGAATTTCAGTCTTTTGTACATTTAATTTGTATCCAGACATTGGACCAACTTCATGGAAATGTCTGTTTTGGTCAAATACAATAGAACTTCATCTGCAGCAGGCGATTGTATGTTCCGTCCCATCGATTGTTTTTTGATTGTGTAATAAATTGGGCCAATGGTTCATGAGGGGGACCAAGCACAGCCTGCTGCTGACCCCCCTTTCCAGAGTCAGTGGATCTCAGATGACCATTGATTTTGATTCTTGATGTTGGACCATCGTTAAGAGCCCCAATATTTTGTATAATTAAATCATCTATTTTAAATAAATAAGTCCAGCTCACAGAACCCAAAACCTTCTCAGGTCCAGACTTCTTATCACACTTTGTTTTTTTTTTTTTTGTTTTACGATAGTCCAGATTCAGACCTGAGATGGGTCTATGTGAGGCACAGTCCAGTGGGTCCTTCCCCTCTTTAGGTCTTAAGGAGATGATGGCTTCTTTCACACTCGGAGGATCTGAGCTGTTTTAGGGCCCAGTTCAGTCTTTAGAGCTTTAGACCACTCTGAGGTGGTCCCGTCGCTCCTGGAGCTCTAGTGTTCTTTAGTCTTATGATTGCACCTTGTATTTCCAAAACTTATTTCAACTCTTATTTTTTTATTTTCTGACAGAAAACGGGCAAACTGAGTGTCCAGGAAGGAACTTATATCATTTTCTTTGTCGTCTGGAATTTTTTTCTAAGTTTTCAAGATACATTTTGATCCACTTTCATAATATCTTTGTTTGGTAAAGAGCTTTTTTTTTTTTACTATTCCCTGTGAAGTCAGATCATTAATTTCTCCTCTTTTCTTTTTAATTTCTTGGAGTATTTTAGGACACCCCTTTTTTTGCATGGTTTTCCTCCAACAAATTTAATTTTCCTTGCATTTCATTTAGCTTTTTCTCCCTTTATTTCTTTTTTTTCGGAGGCTATGGCTATAATGTTTCCTCTCAAAGCTGCTTTGGAAGCATCCCAGAGGATGGATGGGCGGGACGTTTCCCCCAGTGTCATTTTGTGTCAATGTTGGACATTTTGTCCTTAAAACAAAGGGTCTTCAGCAGGCTGGACTTGGACCTCCAAAGTGTGTTTTTTCATCTTCCCTCCAGGTCTACAGCTGATGTCGAGAGGAGCATGGTCACTTAGGTCTATTGTGCCTAAAATCTGCTTCAGTGACTTTAGATCTGTCTTTATTGAAGATTCCGATCGCCGCCGCAAATTAGGGTTCCCTCAGAGTGGTTCACAATCAGGTCCATGACATCAGCATAGAAGGTGATATCGCCCCCTGGTGGAGCATACACATTTAAAAGAGTGAAAACTTTTCCATCGATATTCCCTTTCACCAGTACATATCTGCCTTCTTTATCCTCACGTTCAAAACTCTGTTCAAAAACTGTTCGGTTTGAGATCAATATTGCTCCTCCCCTTTTATGTTTGCCTCCGTGTGATGAAAAATAGGATTTTTTATAACAGAATTTTAGTTTTTGATGTTCAGTGTCATTCAAATGTGTCTCTTGTAAAAATATAATGTCTTCGTTTGATTGGGTTCAGCCCTTCACACTGAAGGATGCGACTCGTAACACTTCTGATGCCGTTGGGTTGTATTGATCTCACCTTTGACAACTTTCCAATCTTTTTAACCTCTGGTCGAAAACCACAAACACACACAAGAACCATAGGAACACAGAACATCTGAAAAGGTAAAAAAGAAAACCAAAGGGCTCATGCTGGAAAGGGGTATCGAACCCAAAACCTGATCAAAAAAAAGACCGTAAAAGGGAGGAAGGTCCAATCCTAATGAAGGGCCCCCCAAAAAAACTCCCCAGTCACTCCTGACTCCAATCCTCAGAAAGGACTGGATTAATAAGACCCCTGGCTCACCACGCCCCCTGCTGCACTCTGCTTATACTTTCAATCTCCCACATTTGACCCGTCGATGAGTAGATGTGCTTCGTCACAGAGTTATGTACAAAAGCAGACAGCCACCAGGGGGCATAAAGTCTGATGTTAAAAACTAAATAATCAGATCATTAGTCCCTTCAAATGAACAGAAATCACCATGTGACCACAACCCGACCTCACATGCCCCACCCTGGTGGCTCCTCCCTCTGTACTGTTCAGTTGTCTGTGTTTTGCATCTTCCTGAGGAGCACCTCTGCTTCTCCTGGTGTTCTGAGCACGTGTGTTTGACCTTCAAAAGTCTCCAGAAGAGTCGCTGGGAAAGAGAATCCATGTCTCAGTTTTCTCCTCCTGAGCTCCTCACAGATGTGCTGGAACTTTGGCCGTTGTTGGCGAACCTCGTAATGAATATTCCTTCACACAGTCGTTACGTAACCTCATAATCAGGCCTCGTGGTTTATCAGCTGCTGGTCTTGGTTTTCCCAGGCGATGTGCTCTTTCGATTGTGATGGGCGGGACCTCAACTCCTGAGCCAACAAGGAGCTCAGGAATGATCTTCCTTTCCCTCATCTCCTTCTTCAACACCCACTAGCCTCAAGTTAGGACGACGGGATGTGGACTCCAAATCCAGGAGCTTATTCTTCATGTTACTGTTCTCCGACTCCAGCGTGGTCACCCTGGCCCGCAGCGCCTCCATCTGGGCCCTTACTGTCTGCAGATCGTCCGTATTGTGTGATACACGCTGCTCGACTTCGTCCATGCGCGCTCCCGGTTGTTCCCTCTGTTTTGAGTTTAGCGGTCACTGCCTCTGACACTTCTGGAGCTATGGTCGCTAACAACTCGGCACTCAGAGACTCGCTTCGGACATCTTGAGCCACAGCCGATGACCAATTACGTTCTCTCCCCCTTCCGACGCAAAGAAGTCGCCTGAGTCTCCATCCGGGCCGGCGGGGCTCCGCGCGGGAGGGGGGCGGCTCTCGGGTTTGCTAGCCGTGTTAGCCTCGTTAGCCTCGTTAGCGTGTGATGCGGGCTGTTTTCCAATGGAGCTGTGGGCCGTCGGCTTTGTCTGTGATGATTCTAAAAAGTGTTGCAGCAGCGGTGTGAGTGCGTCCACTCACTGCCACACACAGGACCAAAAAGTCCCAACCTGAGGTTTTACCCTGAACCGTTTTACCCCAAGACCTCAGATTTTACCCCCAAGACCTCAGATTTTACCCCAAGACCTCAGATTTTACCCCAAGACCTCAGATTTTACCCCCAAGACCTCAGATTTTACCCCAAGACCTCAGATTTTATCCCAAGACCTCAGATTTTACCCCAAGACCTCAGATTTTATCCCAAGACCTCAGATTTTACCCCAAGACCTCAGATTTTACCCCAAACCTGAGACCCCAAGTTTTACCCAGAGACTTCTGGTTTTATTCTGAAAATGTCTAGAAGACCGAGAGAGAGCAGCACGCACACACACACATACACATGCACACACACACGCACACACGCAAACACACACTCACACATGCACACACACACACACACACACACATGCGCACACACACACGCGCGCACGCACACATACCCCCACACATACACATGCAAACACATGCACACACACGCGCACACACATACACACACACTCACACACGCGCGCACACACGCGCACACATACACATGCACACACACACACACACACACATGCGCACACACACACGCGCTCACACACACACACACACACACACACCACACTCCCCGCGCGCGCACAAGCGCGCGCCCACACACGCGCGCACACGCGCACTGCAGAAAACACTCCACGCTCAGACTCAGACTTCACACGCCGCGGAACATTAGGAGCCGAGCACGGACTAAAACCCGGACTAAACGCGGAGCTGGAGCGAGAATCCCGGGACAAACAGGACAAACTACCGCGCCATCCTCACGGTGAGAAGCGGAAAAGCGCACGGGCGAGTCAAATCTGTGACGTGAACCGGAGAAAAGGCTCGTTTAAAGTGTGGAAGAGCCGCGTGAAACTGCGTAACAACAGCGTAACCGGATCACGTCCCAAACGCGCACGGAACTTTTCTGGCGCGGGTCATTTTTAGAAACTCTCTGAGTTTGTGGAAAAGCACTTTACGGTTTGTTTCATTCTCCGGAGGAAGATCTGACCGGGGTTCGGAAAAGTACCGGCGAGAAAAGAACGACGAAGAGAGGAACGAGTGGCGAAAGTGAAGGGAAGTAAACCAGGCATAAAGCTGGTCTAAAGCAGGTCTAAACCAGGTCTAAACCGGGTCTAAAGCGGGTCTAAAGCTGGTCTAAAGCAGGTCTAAAGCAGGTCTAAAGCAGGTCTAAACCAGGTCTAAAGCTGGTCTAAAGCAGGTCTAAAGCAGGTCTAAAGCAGGTCTAAACCAGGCATAAAGCTGGTCTAAAGCAGGTCTAAACCAGGTCTAAACCGGGTCTAAAGCGGGTCTAAAGCTGGTCTAAAGCAGGTCTAAAGCAGGTCTAAGCAGGTCTAAACCAGGTCTAAAAGCAGGTCTAAAGCAGGTCTAAAGCAGGTCTAAACAGGGTAAACCAGGTCTAAACCAGGTCTAAAGCAGGTCTAAAGCAGTCTAAAGCAGGGTCTAAAGCAGGTCTAAAGCAGGTCTAAAACCGGGTCTAAAGCAGGTCTAAAGCAGGTCTAAAGCAGGTCTAAAGCAGTCTAAAGCAGGTCTAAAGCAGGTCTAAAGCAGGTCTAAAGCAGGTCTAAAGCAGGGTCTAAAGCAGGTCTAAAAGGTCTAAAGCAGGTCTAAAGCAGGTCTAAAGCAGGTCTAAAGCAGGTCTAAAGCAGGTCTAAAGCAGGTCTAAAGCAGGTCTAAAGCAGGTCTAAACCAGGTCTAAAGCTGGTCTAAAGCAGGTCTAAAGCAGGTCTAAAGCAGGTCTAAAGCAGGTCTAAAGCAGGTCTAAACCGGGTCTAAAGCAGGTCTAAAAGGTCTAAAACAGGTCTAAAAAGGTCTAAACCAGGTCTAAAGGTCTAAAGCAGGTCTAAAGCAGGTCTAAACCGGTCTAAAGCAGGTCTAAAATAGGTCTAAAACAGGACTAAAACAGGACTCAAACAGGTAAAACAGGTCTAAACAAGGTCTAAAAGTCTAAAAAGTCTAAAACAGTCTAAAACAGTCTAAAACAGGTCGAAACCAGGTCTAAAACTGGTCTAAAGTCTAAAAACAGCTAAACCAGGTCTAAAGCTAAGTCTAAAACAGGTCTAAAAACCAGTCTAAAACAGGTCTAAAAGTCTAAAACAGGTCTAAAAACAGGTCTAAAACAGGTCTAAACCAGGTCTAAAGCAGGTCTAAACCAGGTCTAAACAGGTCTAAAAGTCAAGTCTAAACAGTCTAAAACAGGTCTAAAACCAGGTCTAAAGCAGGTCTAAACCAGGTCTAAAGCAGGTCTAAAGCAGGTCTAAAGCAGTCAGGTCTAAAAAAACAGGTCTAAAGCTGGTCTAAAAGGTCTAAACCAGGTCTAAAGCAGGTCTAAAGCAGGCAGGTCTAAAGCAGGTCTAAACAGGTCTAAAGCTCTCTAAACCAGGTCTAAAAGCAGGTCTAAAGCAGGTCTAAAGCAGGTCTAAAGCAGGTCTAAACCGGGTCTAAAGCGGGTCTAAAGCAGGTCTAAAGGCAGGTCTAAACCGGGTCTAAAGCAGGTCTAAAATAGGTCTAAAACAGGACTAAAACAGGACTCAAACGGGTCTAAAAAACAGGTCTAAACAGGTCTAAACCAGGTCTAAAACAGTCTAAAGCTGGTCTATAACAGGTCTAAAACAGGTCTAAAGCTGGTCTATAACAGGTCTAAAACAGGTCTAAAACAGGTCTAAAACAGGTCTAAAACAGGTCTAAAACAGGTCTAAACCAGGTCTAAAGCAGGTCTAAAGCAGGACTAAAGCTGGTCTAAAACAGGTCTAAACCAGGTCTAAAGCAGGTCTAAAGCAGGTCTAAAGCAGGTCTAAACTAAAGCAGGTCTAAAGCAGGTCTAAAGCAGGTCTAAAGCAGGTCTAAAGCAGGTCTAAAGCAGGTCTAAAGCAGGTCTAAACAGGTCTAAAACAGGACTCAAACAGGACTCAAACAGGACTAAAACAGGAGTCAAACAGGTCTAAAACAGGACTCAAACAGGACTAAAACAGGAGTCAAACAGGACTAAAACAGGACTAAAACAGGTCTAAAGCTGGTCTAAAACAGGACTCAAACAGGACTCAAACAGGTCTAAAACAGGACTAAAACAGGACTAAAACAGGACTCAAACAGGTCCAAAGCAGGTCTAAAACAGGACTCAAACAGGACTCAAACAGGACTCAAACAGGACTCAAACAGGACTCAAACAGGACTCAAACAGGTCTACAGCTCCTGCACGCACCAAACTGCAGAAGATTCTGACAGAAGCAGCACAATTATTCATGACACTTTAAAGTGGAGTAAATGAGGCCAGTTCTCAGTCAGATCTAGTTTGGTCACAGACTAAATCCTTGTCCGTGATTGTCCGTTTGGACTCATAACGTGCCTTATTTCTGGATGAAAACAGGACGTGATGAAAACCTTGTAAAGCATTTGTCTCACATGTGATTGTTATATTAAATGTACATGTTCTTGGTTCAGGAGGAAATGAAGATAAAGCTTTTCTTCTTCTCATGTGTCCACAGGATCCAGAAGCTCCTCGAGTGGACCACAGCCATGAGAGCGGCCCTCCTCACACTTCTGTGCAGTAAGTCCGTTCCCCTCACGCTTCTGTGCAGTAAGTCCGTTCCCCTCACACTTCTGTGCAGTAAGTCCGTTCCCCTCACACTTCTGTGCAGTAAGTCCGTTCCCCTCACACTTCTGTGCAGTAAGTCCGTTCACCTCACACTTCTGTGCAGTAAGTCCGTTCACCTCACACTTCTGTGCAGTAGTCCGTTCACCTCACACTTCTGTGTGCAGTCCGTTCTCCTCACACTTCTGTGCAGTAAGTCCGTTCACCTCACACTTCTGTGCAGTAAGTCCGTTCACCTCACACTTCTGTGCAGTCCGTTCACCTCACACTTCTGTGCAGTCCGTTCTCTCACACTTCTGTGCAGTAAGTCCGCTTCACCTCACACTTCTGTGCAGCAGTCCGTCACCTTCACACTTCTGTGCAGTCGTTCTCCTCACACTTCTGTGCAGTAAGTCCGTACCTCTCACACTTCTGTGCAGTCCGTTCACCTCACACTTCTGTGCAGTCCGTTCCTCTCACACTTCTGTGCAGTCCGTTCCCCTCACACTTCTGTGCAGTAAGTCCGTACCTTCACACTTCTGTGCAGTCCGTTCACCTCACACTTCTGGCAGTCCGTTCCCCTCACTTCTGTGCAGTAAGTCCGTTTCACCTCACACTTCTGTTGCAGTAAGTCCGTTCACCTCACACTTCTGTGCAGTAAGTCCGTTCACCTCACACTTCGATGCAGTCCGTTCACCTCACACTTCTGTGCAGTCCGTTCCCCTCACACTTCGGTGCAGTCCGTTCCCCTCACACTTCGATGCAGTAAGTCCGTTCACCTCACACTTCTGTGCAGTAAGTCCGTTCACCTCACACTTCTGTTGCAGTCCGTTCACCTCACACTTCTGTGCAGTCCGTTTTCCCTCACACTTCTGTGCAGTAAGTCCGTACCTCTCACACTTCTGTGCAGTCCGTTCACCTCACAACTTTGTGCAGTCCGTTCCTCTCACACTTCTGTGCAGTCCGTTCCCTCACACTTCTGTGCAGTCCGTTCCCCTCACACTTCTGTGCAGTCCGTTCACCTCACACTTCTGTGCAGTCCGTTCCCCTCACACTTCTGTGCAGTCCGTTCCTCTCACACTTCTGTGCAGTCCGTTCCCCTCACACTTCTGTGCAGTCCGTTCACCTCACACTTCTGTGCAGTCCGTTCTCCTCACACTTCTGTGCAGTAAGTCCGTACCTCTCACACTTCTGTGCAGTCCGTTCACCTCACACTTCTGTGCAGTCCGTTCCTCTCACACTTCTGTGCAGTCCGTTCCCCTCACACTTCTGTGCAGTAAGTCCGTACCTCTCACACTTCTGTGCAGTCCGTTCACCTCACACTTCTGTGCAGTCCGTTCCCCTCACACTTCTGTGCAGTAAGTCTGTTCACCTCACACTTCTGTGCAGTAAGTCCGTTCACACCTCACACTTCTGTGCAGTCCATTCACCTCACACTTCGATGCAGTCCGTTCACCTCACACTTCTGTGCAGTCCTTCACCTCACACTTCGATGCAGTCCATTCACCTCACACTTCTGTGCAGTCCGTTCCTCTCACACTTCGGTGCAGTCCGTTCCCTCACACTTCACACTTCTGCAGTAAGTCCGTTCACCTCACACTTCTGTGCAGTAAGTCCGTTTCACACCTCACACACTTCTGTGCAGTCCGTTCCCCTCACACTTCTTGCAGTCGTTCCCCTCACACTTCTGTGCAGTAAGTCCGTTACCTCTCACACTTCTGTGCAGTCCGTTCACCTCACACTTCTGTGCAGTCCGTTCTTCCTCACACTTCTGTGCAGTCCGTTCCCCTCACACTTCTGTGCAGTAAGTCCGTACCTCTCACACTTCTGTGCAGTCCGTTCCCCTCACACTTCTGTGCAGTCCGTTTCAACTTCTTGCAGTCCGTTCCTCTCACCTTCTGTGCAGTGCGTTCCCCTCACACTTCTGTGCAGTCCGTTCCCTCACACTTCTGTGCAGTCCGTTCCCCTCACACTTCTGTGCACTTCTGTGCAGTCCGTTCACCTCACACTTCTGTGCAGTCCGTTCTCCTCACACTTCTGTGCAGTCCGTTCCTCTCACACTTCTGTGCAGTCCGTTCCCCTCACACTTCTGTGCAGTCCGTTCCTCTCACACTTCTGTGCAGTCCGTTCCTCTCACACTTCTGTGCAGTCCGTCTCCCCACACTTCTGTGCAGTCCGTTCCCTCACACTTCTGTGCAGTCCGTTCCCCTCACACTTCTGTGCAGTCCGTTCCCCTCACACTTCTGTGCAGTCCGTTCCCTCACACTTCTGTGCAGTCCGTTCCTCTCACACTTCTGTGCAGTCCGTTCTCCTCACATTCTGTGCAGTCCGGTCCCCCTCACACTTCGGTGCAGTCCGTTCCCCTCACACTTCGGTGCAGTCCGTTCACCTCACACTTCTGTGCAGTCCGTTTCTCCTCACACTTCTGTGCAGTCCGTTCCCCTCACACTTCGGTGCAGTCCGTTTCCCCTCACACTTCTGTGCAGTCCGTTTCTCCTCACACTTCTGTGCAGTCCGTTCCCCTCACACTTCGGTGCAGTCCGTTCCCCTCACACTTCTGTGCAGTCCGTTCCCCTCACACTTCTGTGCAGTCCGTTTCTCTCCTCACACTTCTGTGCAGTCCGTTTCTCCTCACACTTCTGTGCAGTCCGTTCCCCTCACACTTCGGTGCAGTCCGTTCACCTCACACTTCTGTGCAGTCCGTTCTCCTCACACTTCACACTGTGCAGTCCGTTCCCCTCACACTTCTGTGCAGTCCGTTCCCCTCACACTTCTGTGCGTCCGTCCCCTCACACTTCTGTGCAGTCCGTTCTCCTCACACTTCTGTGCAGTCCGTTCCCTCACACTTCTGTGCAGTCCGTTCACCTCACACTTCTGTGCAGTCCGTTTCTCTCACACTTCTGTGCAGTCCGTTCCCTCACACTTCTGTGCAGTCCTGTCAGTCGTACCTCTCACACTTCTGTGCAGTCCGTTTCTCACACTTCTTGTGCAGTCCTTCACCTCACACTTCTGTCGCAGTGTTCCTCTCACACTTCTGTGCAGTCCGTTCCCCTCACACTTCTGTGCAGTCCGTTCCCTCACACTTCTGTGCAGTCCGTTCTCCTCACACTTCTGTGCAGTCCATTCACCTCACACTTCTGTGCAGTCCGTTTCTCCTCACACTTCTGTGCAGTCCGTTCCCTCACACTTCGGTGCAGTCCGTTCCCCTCACACTTCTGTGCAGTCCGTTCCCCTCACACTTCTGTGCAGTCCGTTCCCCTCACACTTCTGTGCAGTCCGTTCCTCTCACACTTCTGTGCAGTCCGTTCGCCTCACACTTCTGTGCAGTCCTTCCCCTCACACTTCGGTCTGCAGTCCGTTCCCCTCACACTTTGGTGCAGTCCGTTCCCCTCACACTTCTGTGCAGTAAGTCCGTACCCTCACACTTCTGTGCAGTCCGTTCCCCTCACACTTCTGTGCAGTCCGTTCTCCTCACACTTCTGTGCAGTCCGTTCCCCTCACACTTCCGTGCAGTCCGTTCTCCTCACACTCTCGGTGCAGTCCGTTTCCCCTCACACTTCTGTGCAGTCCGTTCCCCTCACACTTCTGTGCAGTCCGTTCCTCTCACACTTCTGTGCAGTCCGTTTCCTCCACACTTCTGTGCAGTCCGTCCCTCACACTTCGGTTGCAGTCCGTTCCCCTCACACTTCGGTGCAGTCCGTTCACCTCACACTTCTGTGCATCCGTCCGTTTCTCCTCACACTCTGTGCAGTCCGTTCCCCTCACACTTCTGTGCAGTCCGTTTCCTCTCACACTTCTGTGCAGTCCGTTCCCCTCACACTTCTGTGCAGTAAAGTCCGTACCTCTCACACTTCTGTGCAGTCCGTTACTCTCACACTTCTGTGCAGTCCGTTCCCCTCACACTTCTGTGCAGTCCGTTCCTCTCACACTTCTGTGCAGTGCGTTTCCCCTCACACTTCTGTGCAGTCCGTTCTCCTCACACTTCTGTGCAGTCCGTTCCCCTCACACTTCTGTGCAGTCCGTTCCCTCACACTTCTGTGCAGTCCGTTCGTCCTCTCACACTTCTGTGCAGTCCGTTCTCCCCCACACTTCTGTGCAGTCCATTCCCCTCACACTTCTGTGCAGTCCGTTCCCCTCACACTTCTGTGCAGTCCGTTCCCTCACACTTCTGTGCAGTCCGTTCCCCTCACACTTCCGTGCAGTCCGTTCCCCTCACACTTCTGTGCAGTCCGTTTCCCCTCAGTCAGTCCGTTCCCCTCACACTTCTGTGCAGTCCGTTCCCCTCACACTTCTGTGCAGTCCGTTCTCCTCACACTTCGGTGCAGTGCGGTCCTCGTTCCCAGTGGTTCTTCTCTCTTCTGCTTCATGGCTGTAGAAACACTTCAGAAGTGCTCCAGTGAACAGGACTAAAGCGTCACATGACTCAGCTTTCATTTGTAAAGTTCTGCAGCAAAAACGCAGATGGTTCTGCGGTTAATAACTCTGTCATTACTGGTTCTGTGGTTAATAACTCTGTCATTGCTGGTTCTGTGGTTAATAACTCTGTCATTGCTGGTTCTGCGGTTAATAACTCTTCATTACTGGTTCTGCGGTTAATAACTCTGTCATTACTGGTTCTGTGGTTAATAACTCTGTCATTACTGGTTCTGTGGTAATAAACTCTGTCATTAACTGTTCTGTGGTTAATAACTCTGTCATTGCTGGTTTCTGCGGTTAATAACTCTGTCATTACTGGTTCTGCGGTTAATAACTCTGTCATTATTGGTTCTGCGGTTAATAACTCTGTCATTACTGGTTCTGCGGTTAATAACTCTGTCATTACTGGTTCTGCGGTTAATAACTCTGTCATTACTGGTTCTGCGGTTAATAACTCTGTCATTACTGGTTCTGCGGTTAATAACTCTGTCATTAATGGTTCTGTCCAGCCTCAGAAAGTAGATGTTTGTCCTCACAAAGACCTGGGAGACTTTAGGACTCAAAGCTCAAACTCAGTTTAGTCCTGGTTTAGACCTGGTTTAGTCCTGGTTTAGTCCTGGTTTAGACCTGGTTTAGTCCTGGTTTAGTCCTGGTTTACCTGTTACCTGGTTTAGTCCTGGTTTAGTCCTGGTTTAGTCCTGGTTTAGACCTGGTTTAGTCCTGGTTTAGACCTGGTTTAGTCCTGGTTAAGTCCTGGTTTTAGACCTGGTTTAGTCCTGGTTTAGACATGGTTTAGTCCTGGTTTAGACATGGTTCCGATTTGGTTCCGACCTGGTTCAGACCTGGGTTAAGACCTGGTTAAGACCTGGTTCGGACCTGGTTCGGACCTGGTTAAGACCTGTTAAGACCTGGTTAAGACCTGGTTCAGACCTGGTTAAGACCTGGTTAAGACCTGGTTCGGACCTGGTTCGGACCTGGTTTAGAAGTGTGTGCGCAGGTTAGAAACAAAGTTTCCCCTGAGTCTTTGTACTGCAGCTCCGGAAGTTTAGAGATCAATGTGAACAATGAGAGAGAGAGGGAGGGAGGAAGAGAGGAAGAGAGGAGAGAGAGGAGGGAGGGAGGAGAGAGAGAGGGAGAGAGGGAGGGAGGGAGAGAGGGAAGAGAGGGAGAGAGAGGGAGAGAGAGAGGGAGGAGAGAGAGGGAGGAGAGAGAGAGAGGGAGGGAGAGGGAGGGAGGGAGGGAGGAGGAGAGAGGGAGGGAGAGAGGGAGAGAGGGAGAGAGAGGGAAGAGAGGAGAGAGGAGAGAGAGAGAGGGAGAGGAGGGAGGGAGAGGGAGAGAGAGAGGAGAGGGAGAGAGGAGAGAGAGGGGAGAGAGAGAGGGAGAGAGAAGGGAGGAGAGAGGGAGAGGAGGGAGGAGAGGGAGGGAGAGAGGGAGGGGAGAGGGGAGGGAGGAGGGAGAGAGGGAGGGAGAGAGGGAGAGGGAGAGAGGGAGAGAGAGGGAGAGGGAGGAGGAGAGAGGAGGGAGAGAGGAGGGAGAGAGGGAGAGAGAGGGAGAGAGAGAGAGAGGGGAGGGAGGGAGGGAGGGAGAGGGAGAGGAGAGAGAGGAGGGAGAGGGGAGAGAGAGGGAAGAGAGGGAGAGAGAGGGAGAGAGGAGGGAGGGAGGGAGGGAGAGAGGGAGGAGAGAGGGAGAGAGGAGGGAGAGGAGAGAGAGAGAGAGGGAGGAGAGAGAGGGAGAGAGAGGAGAGGGAGGGGAGAGAGGAGAGAGAGGGAGGGAGAGAGAGGAGAGAGAGAGGAGGAGAGAGAGAGGGAGAGGGGAGAGAGGGAGAGAGAGGAGGAGAGAGAGAGGAGAGAGAGGAGGAGAGAGGAGGAGGGAGAGAGGGAGGGAGGGGGAGAGAGGGAGGGAGAGAGGAGGGAGAGAGGAGAGAGAGAGAAGAGAGAAGAGAGGAAGAGAGGGGAGAGAGAAGAGAGGAGGGAGGGAGGAGAGAGAGAGGGAGGGAGGAAGAGAGGGAGGGAAGGAGAGAGGAGGGAGAGAGAGGAAGAGAGAGGGAGAGAGGGAGGGAGAGAGAGAGGAGAGAGGAGAAGAGAGGAGGGAGAGAGAGGAAGAGAGAGGGAGAGAGGGAGGAGAGAGAGAGAGAGGGAGAGAGAAGAGAGAAGAGAGGGAAGAGAGGAGAGAGAGGGAGAGGGAGGGAGAGAGGAAGAGAGGGAGAGGAGGGAGAGAGAGGAGGAGGGAGGAAGAGAGGGAGGAGGGAGGGAGGAGGAGAGAGAGAGGGGAGAGAGAGGGGAGGAGGGAGGAGGGAGGAGAGGGAGAGAGAGGAGGAGAGAGAGGAGGAGGAGAGATGGGAGGAAGGAGAGAGGGAGGGAGAGAGGGAGGATGGAGAAAGGAAGAGAGGAAGAGAGGGAGAGAGAGGAGAGAGAGGGAGAGAGGGAGGAGAGAGAGGGAGAGAGAGGAGAGAGGAGAGAAGAGAGAGAGAGAGGGGGAGGGAGGAGAGGAGAGAGGAGGGAGAGAGAGAGGGAGAGGAGGGAGGAGAGAGAGGAGAGAGAGAGAGGGAGAGAGAGGAGAGAGAGAGAGAGAGAGGAGGAGAAGGGAGAGAGAGAGGAGGAGAGAGGGAGAGGGAGGAGGGAGGAGAGAGAGGAGAGAGGGAGAGAGGGAGGAGAGAGAGGGAGAGAGAGGGAGAGAGGGAAAGAGGAAGAGAGGGAGGGAGAGGAGGAGAGAGAGAGGAGGGAGGAGAGAGGAGGAGGGAGGGAGAGAGGGAGGGAGGAGGAGGAGAGAGGGAAGAGAGGAGGAGAGGAGGGAGAGGAGAGAGAGGAGGGAGAGGAGAGGAGAGAGAGGAAGAGAGGGGAGAGAGAGAGAGAGAGAGAGGGAGAGAGGAGAGAGAGAGAGGAGAGAGAG
This sequence comes from Chaenogobius annularis, assembly GCA_015082035.1. Taxonomy (NCBI): domain Eukaryota; kingdom Metazoa; phylum Chordata; class Actinopteri; order Gobiiformes; family Gobiidae; genus Chaenogobius; species Chaenogobius annularis. The sequence goes on along the minus strand of BJKM01000996.1, from coordinate 91,502 downwards.
AGAGGGAGAGAGAAGGGGAGAGAGGAGAGAGAGAGAGAGAGAGGAGGAGAGGGAGAGAGAGGAGAGAGAGAGAGAGAGAGGAGAGAGAGAGAGAGAGAGAGAGAGGAGAAGAGAGAGGAGAGAGAGAGAGAGGAGAGAGAGAGAGAGAGGGAGAGAGAGGAGAGAGAGGAGGGAGAGAGGGAGAGAGAGAGAGAGAGAGAGGAGAGAGAGGAGAGAGGGAGGGAGAGAGGAAGAGAGGAGAGAGAGAGGGAGGAAGTGAGGAAGAGAGGAAGAGAGGGAGGGAGGGAGAGGGAGAGAACCGGCCTCCTGCTGGTGCCATGTGACTGAAAGGATGTTCTTTGCACTCGTTTCTTTTGTGTCTTAAGCTGTTTTGTGATCTTAGAATTGTGCTCTACAAATAAACTTGCCTTGTAGCAGCAGCAGCATCTTGTTGGACATGGTCTTGGTGGACATGGTCTTGGTGGACATGGTCTTGGTGGACATGGTCTTGGTGGACATGGTCTTGTTCTCCGGTGAACCTGCATCGTTCTGTAAGAACACGTTCTAAACCCCGTGTGCAGATGTGATTTGGTTTCATGTTTACAGTCTGGAGCTGTTTCTTGTCACACATTTGTTCCTGTGTCTGATCCTCTGAGATCTTCTGACAAACAACATAACCACTGTTTGTGTCTGAGCTGAAAGTGAAGCAGTGATTAGACTGCACCAGAGACAGAAGAGCTGAAGGTCTGGGCTGGTCCTCCTGAAGGTCACTTCAGCTGTTTTCACCCAAAACATGAGTAGATCATTTTACCTTTTGCTCACTGGAAACCACAATATTGATCTAAAACGGCTTCGTCATAGAAACAGGTCTGTGATAAGCCCCGCCTCTTCACAGTGATAAGCCCCGCCTCTTCACAGTGATATGTCAAACTGTGGAACATTCCAGGCAGAGCCATTAAATGTTCTCTTGTGTTTAGGGTCGTGTCTAATACAGTTGTGTAAACTCAGACTTAACTCAGCGTGTCAGATCTTATCAGAACAATCCGGTCTGAGTCTGAGTCTGTGGAGGAAACATGAAGTCTCCTTCTCCTGAAGTCTCCTTCTCCTGAAGTCTCCTTCTCCTGAAGTCTCCTTCTCCTGAAGTCTTCTTCTCCTGAAGCCTGCTTCTCCTGAAGCCTTCTTCTCCTGAAGTCTCCTTCTCCTGAAGTCTCCTTCTGAAGTCTCCTTCTCCTGAAGCCTTCTCCTGAAGTCTCCTTCTCCTGAAGCCTTCTTCTCCTGAAGCCTTCTCTCTGAAGTGTCCTTCTCCTGAAGCCTTCTTCTCCTGAAGTCTCCTTCTCCTGAAGTCTTCTTCTCCTGAAGTCTCCTTCTCCTGAAGCCTCTTCTCCTGAAGCCTTCTTCTCCTGAAGCTTCTTCTCTTGAAGCCTTCTTCTCCTGAAGCCTTCTTCTCCTGAAGTCTCCTTCTCCTGAAGCCTTCTTCTCCTGAAGCCTTCTTCTCCTGAAGTCTCCTTCTCCTGAAGCCTGCTTCTCCTGAAGTCTTCTTCTCCTGAAGTCTCCTTCTCCTGAAGTCTCTTCTCTGAAGTCTCCTTCTCCTGAAGCCTTCTCCCTGAAGTCTCCTTCTCCTGAAGCCTTCTCCTGAAGTCTTCTCCTGAAGCTTCTCCTGAAGCTCTCTGAAGCCTTCTCCTGAAGCCTTCTTCTCCTGAGTTCCTTTCTTGAAGCCTCCTGAAGCTTCTTCTCCTGAAGCTCCTCTCCTGAAGTCTTCTTCTCCTGAAGTCTCCTTCTCCTGAAGCTTCTTCCTGAAGCCTTTCTCCTGAAGTCTCGTCTTCTCCTGAAGTCTGAAGCCTTCTTCTCCTGAAGCCTTCTTCTCCTGAAGCCTTCTTCTCCTGAAGTCTCCTTCTCCTGAAGCCTTCTTCTCCTCCTTCTCTCCTGAAGCCTTCTTCTCCTGAAGTCTTCTTCTCCTGAAGTTTCTTCTTCCTGAAGTCTCTCCTTCTCCTGAACCTCCTTCTCCTGAAGCCTTCTTCTCCTGAAGCCTTCTTCTCCTGAAGTCTCTTCTCCTGAAGCCTGCTTCTCCTGAAGCCTTCTTCTCCTGAAGTCTTCTTCTCCTGAAGTCTCCTTCTCCTGAAGCCTTCTTCTCCTGAGCCTTCTTCTCTGAAGCCTTCTTCTCCTGAAGCCTCTCTTCTTCTCCTGAAGTCTCCTTCTCCTGAAGTCCTTCTTCTCCTGAAGTCTCCTTCTCCTTGAAGTCTTCTTCTCCTGAAGTCTCCTTCTCCTGAAGTCTCCTTCTCCTGAAGTCTCCTTCTCCTGAAGTCTTCTTCTCCTGAAGCCTTCTTCTCTGAAAGTCTTCTTCTTCTCCCTGAAGTCTTCTTCTCCTGAAGTCTCCTTCTCCTGAAGCTTCTTCTCCTGAAGTCTCCTTCTCCTGAAGCCTTCTTCTCCTGAAGCCTTCTTCTTCCTGAAGTTCTTCTCCTGAAGTCTCCTTTCTCCTGAAGCCTTCTTCTCCTGAAGTCTCCTTCTCCTGAAGCCTCTTCTCCTTGAAGCATTCTTCTCCTGAAGCCTTCTTCTCCTGAAGTCTTCTTCTCCTCTTCTCCTGAAGTCTCTTCTCCTGAAGTCTCCTTCTCCTGAAGCCTTCTTCTCCTGAAGTCTTCTTCTCCCGAAGTCTCCTTCTCCCGAAGTCTCCTTCTCCTGAAGTCTTCTTCTCCTGAAGTCTTCTTCTCCTGAAGTCTTCTTCTCCTGAAGTCTGCTTCTCCTCTGATAGATATCCAACCACTTTGAGATTTTTTCAACATTTTACTTTTTCTCCAAATGATCCTGTTTTCCACCAACACCTTTCCACTCATACTTTGACCTCCTCCGGCTCTGCAGATCTTATCAGGAGGTCTGAACGTTCACAGAAACATCATTATCCAACGTTGTTTTCACTGTGAGACGTGAGTTTCTTAATCTGAGCCACAGAAGGTTTTTGATGGTCAGATGTTTCTGCTCCTGTTACAACTTCTCCCCAGAGTCATGTAAATGCAGCCAGACTTTGTACCGAGTCCTGGTTTAGACCTGCTTTAGTCCTGGTTTGGACCTGGTTTGGACCTGTTTTAGTCCTGGTTTAGACCTGGTTTGGACCTGGTTTGGACCTGGTTTGGTTTGGACCTGGTTTAGACCTGCTTTAGACCTGGTTTAGACCTGGTTTGGACCTGGTTTGGTTTGGACCTGGTTTAGACCTGGTTTGGACCTGGTTTGGACCTGTTTTAGTCCTGGTTTAGACCTGGTTTAGACCTGGTTTAGACCTGTTTTAGACCTGGTTTAGACCTGGGCATTTTTAAAATCCCTTCATCTTCTGGTGCTTGTTCTGGTTCATCTTCTGGTTCATCTTTTGGTTCCTCTTCTGGTTCCTCTTTTTATTCATCTTCTGGTGCTTGTTCTGGTTCATCTTCTGGTTCATCTTTTGGTTCATCTTCTGGTTCCAATTCTGGTTCATCTTCTGGTTCCTGTTCTGGTTCTGCTTTTGGTTCCTCTCCTGGTTTATCTTCTGGTTCCTGTTCTGGTTCATCTTCTGGTTCCACTTCTGGTTCATCTTCTGGTTCCACTTCTGGTTCCTCTTCTGGTTCCGCTTCTGGTTCATCTTCTGGTTCATCTTCTGGTTCATCTTCTGGTTCCTCTTCTGATTCCTCTTCTGGTTCATCTTCTGATTCCTCTTCTGGTTCCTCTTCTGGTTCCTTTTCTAGTTCCTCTTCTGATTCCTCTTCTGGTTCCTCTTCTGGTTCCTCTTCTGGTTCCTGTTCTGGTTCCTGTTCTGGTTCCTCTTTGTCTCCTGTTTGTTCTCCCTGTTTGGGCACGGATTGTGGAGTCTCGTCTTTATGTATGAACGAATTCACTTTAACTCCTCAGGTTTTTAGAAGAGCTCAGACCCTGTGGACTCTGCGAGTTTGAATGAAGTTTACCTTCAGCGTCACAGACAGGAGAAGGTGTCGCTTTAGAAACACTGCTCTAAAGGTTCACTTTAGGTTCTGCAGAGGACATTGTTCCTCCTGTTTCAGGTGCAGAAGCTCTGGAGTCTGTTCTGTGTTTGTGAAGGAGACGTTCAGATGTTCTCTGTCTCTGTCAGTGTTTCTCAGATAAACTCAGCTCCCACTCCTGCTTCTGCTGCTTCTCCAGCTTCTCCTGTTTGGACGTTTCCTGTGACACGTCTGATAAACACGACTCCAAAAAGATTAACTCGTCTGAGCTCTATCACATGTCAATCCTCCTCACGCCTCCTGGTTTAGTCCTGTTTTAGACCTGGTTTAGACCTGGTTTAGTCCTGTTTTAGACCTGGTTTAGACCTGGTTTAGACCTGGTTTAGACCTGTTTAGACCTGGTTTAGACCTGGTTTGGACCTGTTTTAGACCTGGTTTAGACCTAGTTTTAGACCTGGTTTAGACCTGGTTTAACCTGTTTAGACCTGTTTAGACCTGTTTTAGACCTGGTTTAGTCCTGTTTTAGAACCTGTTTACCTGTTTTAACCTGTTTAGACCTGTTTTAGACCTGTTTTTAGACCTGGTTTAGACCTGGTTTAGACCTGTTTAGACCTGGTTTAGACTGGTTTAGACCTGTTTTAGACCTTTTAGACCTGGTTTAGACCTGGTTTTAGACCTGGTTTAGAACCTGTTTTAACCTGGTTTAGTCCTGGTTTAGACCTGTTAGACCTGGTTTGACCTGTTTTAGACCGTTTTAGACCTTAGACCTGTTTAGACCTGTCCTGTTTTTAGACCTGTTTTAGACCTTTTAGACCTGTTTTAGTCTGTTTTAGACCTGGTTTAGTCCTGTTTTAGACCTGGTTTAGACCTGTTTTAGACCTGGTTTAGACCTGGTTTTAGACCTGTTTTAGACCTGGTTTGGACTGGTTTAGACTGGTTTTAGACCTTTGTTTAGACCTGTTTTTAGACCTGTTTAGACCTGGTTTAGACCTGGTTTAGTCCTGTTTTAGACCTGGTTTAGACCTGTTTTAGACCTGTTTGTTTAGACCTGTTGACCTGGTTTAGACCTGTTTAACCTGGTTTAGACCTTTTTAGACCTGGTTTGGACCTGGTTTTTAGACCTGTTTAGACCTGGTTTAGACCTGTTTTAGACCTGGTTTGGACTGTTTTTGCCTGTTTTAGACCTGTTTTAGACCTGTTTTAGACCTGTTTTAGACCTGTTTTAGACCTGGTTTAGACCTGGTTTGTTTAGACCTGGTTTAGACCTGGTTTGGACCTGGTTTGGACCTGTTTAGACCTGTTTTAGACCTGGTTTAGACCTGTTTTAGACCTGTTTTTGACCTGTTTTAGACCTGGTTTTAGAACCTGGTTTGACCTGGTTTGGAACCTGGTTTGGACCTGTTTTGGACCTGTTTTAGACCTGTTTTAGACCTGTTTTTGACCTGTTTAGACCTTTTTTTGACCTGGTTTAGACCTGGTTTAGACCTGGTTTAGACCTGGTTTAGAGGACGTGGGTCTATCCCGGTAATGCAGCCCATGATCTTCCCATTGGGCGCTCACTAACCACTGTGCCACGTGCTGTTGTTCTGCTCTAAATACTTTCCTCCTCGAGTCGTGTTTGTTTTCACTCGTCAGCGTAAAAACCTCTGGAGGAGCGTCCAAACCGCCCAGAACTAGTTTAAGTCGAATCAGAGGAAACACAGGGTCAACGGGTCAAACCGGGTCGAACCAGGTCAAACAGGGTCAAACCGGGTCGAACCGGGTCAGACAGGGTCAAACCGGGTCGAACCAGGTCAAACAGGGTCAAACCGGGTCGAACAGGGTCGAACCGGGTCAAACAGGGTCAAACAGGGTCGAACCGGGTCAAACAGGGTCAAACAGGGTCAAATAGGGTCAAACCGGGTCGAATCGGGTCAAACAGGGTCAAACCGGGTCAAACCGGGTCAAAACGCAGTGTTCACTTTGCACTCCGCGCCCTCGTGGTACGCGCTGCCGCCCTCGTGGTACGCGCTGCGCCCTCGTGGTACCGCGTTGCCGCCCTCGTGGTACGCGTTGCCGCCCTCGTGGTACGCGTTGCCCCCGCCCTCGTGGTACGCGTTGCCGCCCTGTGGTACGCGTTTGCCGCCCTCGTGGTACGCGCTGCCGCCCTCGTGGTACGCGCTGCCGCCCTCTGTGGTACGCGCTGCCGCCCTCGTGGTACGCGTTGCCGCCCTGTGGTACGCGTTGCCGCCCTCGTGGTACGCGCTGCCGCCCCGTGGTACGCGTTGCCGCCCTCGTGTACGCGTTGCCGCCCTCGTGGTACGCGCTGCCGCCCTCGTTTGGTACGCGTTGCCGCCCTCGTGGTACGCGTTGCCCTCGTGGTACGCGTTGCGCCCTCGTGGTACGCGCTGCCGCCTCGTGGTACGCGCTGGCCGCCCTCGTGGTACGCGCTGCCGCCCTCGTGGTACGCGCTGCAAAATGGCTGGATCATTGTTCATTTCATTTACAGTAATTACATTTAATCATCCGCGATCTTGTCCTTTGGGTCATTACCCAAAGCTCTCCCCACCCACCTGGAGAAGGCGTGGCACCTTTTCCGGGCGAGAACAATGGCCTTGTATTTGTAGGTGCTGATCTTCATCTCAGCTGCTTCAAGTTTATTTGTAGAGCACAATTCGTGTTTCTGTGGCCAAAGACCATGATTTCAGTCTTGTCTGAGTTCAGCTGGAGAAAGTTCTGTTGGATCTGTTGGATGCAGTGACAGAGTGAATCCACTGGTCCATATTCACCTGTCGTCATGGAAACATAGATCTGAGTGTCGTCTGCATCATTGTGATAGGACACATTCTCGCTGCGTATCAACTGGCCTAACGGCAGCATGTAGAGGTTGAACAGAAGGGGTCCCAGGACTGACCCTTGGGGCACCCCACAGGTCAGGGGCATCTGGTCTGAGACACAGTTACCAATTTCAACAAAGAACTTCCTGTCTTCCAGACAGGACTTTAACCAGTTTAGAGCAGTGCCAGTGATGCCCACCCAGTCCTGTAGTCTCTGTAAGAGGGTCCCATGTGCTCAGATCCAACAGAATTAAGACTGAGGCTTTGCCCGCGTCAGTGTTCAGGGGGATGTCATTGGAGGGAGATGGACCCCTGTGCAATCAGGGGTCTACAATCTACTCCATAATAGACTATTTCTTTATCTTCAGTAAAGTCAGATCCCTGAGATAGATATGGGCACAACAGATGTTTCTCCTCTCCAGGACTTCTTTAGATGTTTCTCCTGCTCTTCTTCCCTTGTCTCTGGTTTAGATGTTTGCCCTGCTCTTCTCCTCAGGCCTGATTTAGATGTTTCTCCTCTTCTCCTCAGGCCTGGTGTTGGTCGGGGCCCAGGACCTGGAGCAGACTCACGGCTGTGCTCAGGGAAGTTGTTACCCAGCCACAGGGGACCTTCTCGTGGGACGAGAGAAGAACCTGTTGGCCTCGTCAACCTGCGGCATGAGGAAGAAGGAGTCCTACTGCATCGTCAGCCACCTGCAGGTCAGTGTGTGGAACCACATACACCTGCAGGCCAGTTTCCAAACATCATTTTTAGTATGGTACACAGTTTGGTACACACTCCACAAACTTTTCATTTTAATCTTCTCTCTTCAAGTCCTTTCACTGACGACAATCACGTCTTTGGAGTTGAATAATGGCACCACGTTCTTTATTTTATTTGTGCTGTCAGAAAAGACAGCTTGTGTTTTACGTGAATGAAGTGGAATCAATATTTCTGAAGTTAGTCTGCCCTCTTCAGAAATACACATTTAACACACTTTAAAACTTTACAAACTGTACCCACTTTACACACTTTACAAACTTTACACACTTTACAATCTGTACCCACTTTACACACTTTACAAACTTTACACACTTTACAATCTACACACTTTACAATCTGTACCCACTTTACACACTTTACAAACTTTACACACTTTACAATCTGTACACACTTTACACACTTTATAAACTTTACACACTAAACACACTTTACAAACTTTACACACTTTACAAACTTAACACACTTAACACACTTTAAAACTTTACCAACTTTACACACTTTACACATTTAACACACTTTAAAACTTTAACAAACTGTACCCACTTTACACACTTTACAAACTTTACACACTTTACAATCTGTACACACTTAACACACTTTACACACTTTACAAACTTTACACACTTTACAAACTTAACACACTTTACACACTTAACACTCTTTACAAACTTTACACACTTTACAAACTGTACACACTTTACAAACTTTACACACTTTTCAGACTTTACACACTATTCAAGCTTTACACACTTAACACACTTTAAAACTTTACCAACTTTACACACTTTACACATTTAACACACTTTAAAACTTTACAAACTGTACCCACTTTACACACTTTACAAACTTTACACACTTTACAATCTACTTTACAAACTTTAACAACACTTACAAACTTAACACACTTTACACACTTAACACTTACAACTTTACACACCTAAACGTACACACTACAAACTTACACACTTTTCAACTTTACACACTTTCAAGCTTTCACACTTAACACACTTTAAAACTTTACCAACTTTACACACTTTACACACTTTACACACACTTAACTTACTTTACACTTTACACCACTTTACACACTTTACACAACTTTACAAACTTTACACTATACACTACTTAACACACTTAAAGAATACACACTTAACACTCTTTACAAACTTTACACACTTTACAAACTGTACACACTTTACAAACTTTACACACTTTTCAGACTTTACACACTATTCAAGCTTTACACACTTAACACACTTTACAAACTGTACAAACTTTTCAAACTTAACACACTTTACACACTATACAAGCTTTACACACTTAACACACTTTACAAACTGTACAAACTTAACACTTTACAAACTTTACACACTTTACAAACTTTACACACTTTTCAAACTGTACACACTTTACACACTATACAAGCTTTACACACTTTACAAACTTTACACACTTAACACACTTTACACACTTTACAAACTGTACACACTTTACAAATTACACACTTTACAAACTTTACACCCTTTACAAACTTTACACACTTAACACACTTCAAACTTTACACACTTTACAAACTGTACACACTTTACAAACTTTACACACTTTACAAACTGTACACACTTTACAAACTTTACAAACTTTACACACTTTACAAACTGTACACACTTAACACACTTTACACACTTTACACATTTTCCACATTTAACACACTTTAAAACTTTACAAACTGTACCCACTTTAGACACTTTACAAACTTTACACACTTTAGACACTTTACACACTTAACACACTTTACACACTTTACAAACTGTACACACTTAACACACTTTACAAACTTTACAGACTAAACACATTTTACAAACTTTACACACTTTTCAAACTTTACATACTTTACACACTATACAAGCTTTACACACTTAACACACTTTACAAACTTTACACACTTTATAAACTTTACACACTTTACAAACTTTACAAACTTTACACACTTTTCAAACTTTACACACTTTACACATTTTACACATTTAACACACTTTGAAACTTTACAAACTGTACCCACTTTACAAACTTTACACACTTAACACACTACAAACTTTACACACTTTACAAACTGTGCACACTTTACAAACTTAACACACTTTACAAACTTTACACACTTTTCAAACTTAACACCCTTTACAAACTTTACACACTTAACACCCTTTACAAACTTTACAAACTTTACACACACTTTACAAACTTAACACACTTAACACCCTTTACAAACTTTACACACTTTACAAACTTAACACACTTAACACCCTTTACAAACTTTACACACTTTACAAACTTAACACACTTAACACACTTAACACCCTTTACAAACTTTACACACTTTTCAAACTTTACACACTTAACACACTTTACAAACTTTACACACTTTACAAACTTAACACACTTAACACCCTTAACACCCTTAACACACTTAACACCCTTTACAAACTTTACACACTTTACACACTTAACACACTACACAAACTGTACACACTTCACAAACTTTGCACTCACTTTATTTGTCGTTCCTCTTTGTGTGTGTGGTTCTTCAGGATGAGAAGAAGTGTTTTTTCTGCGACTCGCGCCGTCCGTACGATCCGATCTACAACACCATCAACCACAGGATTGAGAATGTCATCACCACCTTCAAACCGCACCGCAAGAAGAGCTGGTGGCAGTCTGAGAACGGTACCAGGACCAGGACCAGAGCCAGGACCAAGACCAGGACGAGGACTTGGACTAGGACTAGACCAGGACCAGAGCCAGGACAAGGACAAGGACCAGGACCAGGACTAGGACTAGGACTAGGACTAGACCAGGACCAGAGACAGGACCAGGACCAGGACCAGGACTAGGACTAGGACTAAGACTAAACCTGGACCAGGACCAAACATTTCATACATTGATCATACATTTATAAGTAAAAGAGAACATAGGTATTGTATGTATCTTTGAAGGAAGATTAAAATGCTTAGTTCTAAAATATTAAATTGATGTTTAGAAGCTTCATATTTTGAAGCTCTGTAACTCTGTGACTGCACAAATGTCCTCAGAACTGAGAAGATGTTAAGAGAACTTCTCCTGCTTTCATCTCTCTCAAACATCTGATCTGTTCCAGGTAAATCGGACGTTCACATCCAGCTGGACCTGGAGGCAGAGTTTCACTTCACTCACCTCATCATGACCTTCAAGGTGAGGAACCTGAGGAGATCGGAAGAATTCTGAGGAACTCTGAGGAACACTGAGGAACTTTGGTGAACACTGAGGAACTCTGGTGAAGTCAGAGGAGCTCTGAGGAACTCCGAGGGTCTCTGAAGAGGCATGCGGGTCTTCTGAGACGCTCTGAGCAACTCTGAGAAGCTCTGAGGAACTCCTGAGAATCTCTGAGGAACTCTGAGGGGCTCTGAGGAACTTTGGTGGAACACTGAGAATCTCTGGTGAAGTCAGAGGAGCTCTGAGGAACTCCGAGGGTCTCTGAAGAGGCATGCGGGTCTTCTGAGACGCTCTGAGCAACTCTGAGAAGCTCTGAGGAACTCTGAGAATCTCTGAGGAACTCTGAGGGGCTCTGAGGAACTTTGGTGAACACTGAGGAACTCTGGTGAAGTCAGAGGAGCTCTGAGGAACTCTGAGGGTCTCTGAAGAGGCATGCGGGCAGCCCAGACTTCCCCTCCACTCGCTTCCTCTAGTCTAGTCCTGTCTTGTGTGTTCTTTAGGCAGGTCTTTTCACAAACGCACTACTTTAATTTAGACCCTGTTTTACACCTGCAGCTGAGAGAGGACAACCAGGAGACTGTCCTTATGTAACTCTGGCTCTTCTTCTCTTTCTCCTCAGACTTTCCGTCCGGCGGCCATGTTGATCGAGCGCTCGGCAGACTTCGGCAGAACGTGGCAGATTTACAGATACTTGGCTTACGACTGTGACGCAGAGTTCCCTGGAGTTTCCCAGGGTCCTCTGGTCCACGTGGACGACATCATATGTGAATCTCGCTACTCCGACATCGAGCCGTCCACCGAAGGAGAGGTCAGTGTTTGGTTTGAAGGAAACGTGACTAAACCAGATCACTTTGAATTCTTCTACACTTTTGTATGTGGTCATCTTCAGAAGAGTCGCGTCATGTCCTGTTGTAACGTACTCATTCATCCATCCGTTTACTTATGCTTATTTGGGGCCAGGTGGGGACCTCCCTCACCCCAGACACTTCCAGACACTTCCTCCTCCGGGCGGATCCTGAGGCGTTCCCAGGTCAGCCGAGAGACCAAGTCCCTCCAGCATCTGGATCTTCTCTGGGGCCCATGGCCTCAGATTTGGAGGTGCTGATTCTCATCCCAGCTGCTTCACACTCGGCTCAAACCGTCCCAGTGCCTGTTGCAGGACCAGGTTTGATGGAGCCATCAGGACATCATCATCTGCAGAAAGTAGAGATGAGATCCTGTGGTCCCCAAGCTGGACCCCCTCCGACCCCTGACTGCGCCTAGAAATTCTGTCCATCAATGAACAGAACCGGTGACAAAGGGCAGCCCTGGGAACATGTCTGTCCATGAGCAAAGGGCCCCGGACCCTCCCGCAGCACCCCCGAAAGGACACCCCGAGGGACACGGTCGAAAGCCTTCTGCAGATCCACAAAGCACATGTGACTGTGGCAAACTCCCATGAACCCTGGAGCACCCTGGAGCCCCCTGGAGCCCCCAATGGAGTCTAGAGCTGGTCCAGTGTTCCACGACCAGTACAAAAACCACTCTGCTCCTCCTGAATCCGAGGTTCTACTATTGGTCGGATTCTCCTCTCCAGGACCCTGGAATAGACCTTACCGGGGTCTCAGGAGTGTGATCCTGTAGTTGGAACACACCCTCCGGCCCCCCTTCTTGAACAGAGGGACCATCACCCCGGTCTGCCAGTCCAGAGGCACCGTCCCCCGACCGCCACGCGATGTAGTCCTCTTTTTCCTCTTCAGAAGAAGTGACAGTGGGATTAAGGAGGTCCTCAAAGTACTCCTTCCACCGCCCGACCACATCTCCAGTCGAGGTCAGCAGGTCTCCACCCACACCATAAACGGTGTTGGTGAGGCACCGCCCCCTCTTGAGGCGCCGGGGGGTTTGCCAGAATTTTTTAGAGGCCGATCGACCGATAGTCCTCTGTGACCTCCTCCATGACCTCCTCCGTGGCCTCCTTCATGACCTCCTCCGTGGCCTCCTCCGTGGCCTCCTCCATGACCTCCTCCGTGGCTCCTCCGTGGCCTCCTCTCCGTGGCTCCTCCATGGACCTCCTCCGTGGCTCCTCTCCTGTGGCCTCCTCCATGACCTCCTCCGTGCCTCCTCCAGTGACCTCCTCCATGACTCCTCCGCCTCCTGCCTCCTCCGTGGCCTCCTCCATGACCTCCGTGGCCTCCTCCGTGGCCTCCTCCGTGGCCTCCTCTCATGACCTCCCTCCATGACCTCCTCCATGACCTCCTCCATGGCCTGGCCTCCTCCATGACCTCTCCATGGCTCCTCCATGACTCCGTGGCCTCCTCCATGACCTCCTCCATGGCCTCCTCCGTGACCTCCTCCGTGGCCTCTCCTCCATGGCCTCTCTCCATGACTCCTCCGTGACCTCCTCCGCTCCGTGGCCTCCTCCGTGGCCTCCTCCATGGACCTCCTCCATGGCCTCCTCCATGGCCTCCTCCATGACCTCCTCCGTGGCCTCCTCCGTGACCTCCTCCGTGGCCTCCCTCCGTGCCTCCTCCTGCCTCCGTGCCTCCTCCGTGACCTCCTCCATGACCTCCTCCGTGGCCTCCTCCGTGGCCTCCTCCATGGCTCCTCTCTCCATCCTCTCCATGACCTCCTCCGTGGCCTCCTCCATGACCTCCTCCGTGGCCTCCTCCATGACTCCTCCGTGGCATCCTCCGTGGCCTCCTCCGTGACTCCTCCCATGACCTCCTCCGTGGCCTCCTCTCCTCCGTGGCCTCCTCCATGGCCTCCTCCATGGCCTCCTCCATGACCTCCTCCGTGGCCTCCTCCATGACCTCCTCCGTGGCCTCCTCCGTGGCCTCCTCCGTGACCTCCTCCATGACCTCCTCCATGACCTCCTCCATGGCCTCCTCCATGGCCTCCTCCATGGCCTCCTCCATGACTCCTCCTCCGTGGCCTCCTCCATGACTCCTCCGTGGCCTCCTCCGTGGCCTCCTCCATGGACCTCCTCCATGACCTCCTCCATGACCTCCTCCATGGCCTCCTCCATGGCCCTCCTCCATGGCCTCCTCCATGGCCATGGCCTCTTCGGAGGATGACTGCAGACTAGGAAACATTAGCAAACACCTTTTGCAGTCGGTGCAGGATGTTCTTGTCTTCTAAAATACAAAGAACTTCAACTCATTCTCAAAATGTCATAAAATGATGAGTTGAATTTTGCAAAAAAAAAAAAAAAAAAAAAGTCCATTTACATTTGTGTTTGTTTCTTTTCAGGTGATTTTCCGAGTGTTGGACCCTGCCATTCGCATCGAGGACCCCTACAGCCCCCGGATCCAGAGTACGGGCCTTTACTACAACCAGAACCAGGTCTCAACAGTCTCCAGTCTAACAACGTTAAAGTCAAGGTCCAAGAAGGTCAAACCAGTCCAAACCAGTCTAGACAAATCCAGGTTTAAACCAGGTCCAAACCAGGTCCTAAACCAGGTAAACCAGGTAGTCAAACCAGGTTTCCAAACCGATGGCTTGAAACCAGGTCCAAAGGTCAACCAGGTCCAAACCAGGTCGCAAACCAGCGTTTAACCAGGTCCAAACCAGGTCCAGGTCAAACCAGGTCCAAATCCAGGTGGTTTCATGAATGCCAGGTCCAAACCAGGTCCAGGTCTAACCAGGTCCCTAAACCAGGTCCAAACCAGGTCCAAACCAGGTCAAACCAGGTCCAAACCAGGTTTCCAAACCAGGTCCAAACCAGGTCCAAACCAGGTCCAAACCAGGTCCAAACCAGTCCAAACCAGGTCCAAACCAGGTCCAAACCAGGTCAAACCAGGTCCAAACCAGGTCCAAACCAGGTCCAAACCAGGTCAAACCCGGTCCAGGCCCTGGTCTCAGTGGGACTACAGTGCGGTCTGAACAGCACCTGTTTGTGTCGGTCAGAGCAGAGACACACAGGCCGTTGTCCTTTTGTCCAAAGTGTCACGTTACAAACTCTGCCTCGAGTGACTCACACGTTCACACGAGGATGAAACATTAGTCACAAAACAAAGAGAACTCATCAGCACACGACACAGACACGGAAATGAACCCTTTCAGATGTTTCATTTTCTAAATTGTAATATATCTGTGATAAAACGAGGCTCATCATTTTCTGCATTTGTCCAGTAAAAGCGAAAAAGAGGTTTGATGTCAGGTTCTTCCTCTGTTTCTCCTCAGACCAGCTCCGGATCACAAACCTCAGGGTGAACTTCACAAAGCTCCACACTTTAGGAGACAATCTTCTGGACACACGCGCAGAGATAAAGGAGAAGTATTACTACGCCATGTACGAGCTGGTCGTCCGGGGCAACTGCTTCTGCTACGGCCACGCCTCCAAGTGCGCGCCCATCCAAGACATCGGGGAGGACATCGAGGGAATGGTCAGAGCGCACGTTTAACGCCCGCCAACAACACGTTTTATTCACCTGCCAGCTCAAACTGGAGGAAAAAGTTTGGAAAATGAGCACTTTTTGTCCCGCTAAACGAATCCAAGAATCCCACGTGTTTCAGAACATGTTTATCGAGCCGAAACTACAGCCCTGTTCAAGCATCTCTGCCACTGGAGAATGAACTCAAATCTGGATATTCATTTGTGTGTTTCAGGTCCACGGCAGGTGTTTGTGCAAACACAACACCAAAGGTCTGAACTGTGAACTCTGCGACGACTTTTACAACGACCTGCCCTGGAGACCGGCCAAGGGACACAACAGCCACGCCTGCCAGAGTGAGACACACCGAGACACACCGAGACACACCGAGACACACCTTTACCTGTGCCAGAGTGAGACTCACCTTTACCTGTGCCAGAGTGAGACTCACCTTTACCTGTGCCAGAGTGAGACACCTTTACCTGTGCCAGAGTGAGACACACCTTTACCTGTGCCAGAGTGAGACTCACCTTTACCTGTGTCAGAGTGAGACTCACCTTTACCTGTGCCAGAGTGAGACTCACCTTTACCTGTGCCAGAGTGAGACACACCTTTACCTGTGCCAGAGTGAGACTCACCTTTACCTGTGCCAGAGTGAGACACACCTTTACCTGTGCCAGAGTGAGACTCACCTTTACCTGTGCCAGAGTGAGACACACCCTTTACCTGTGCCAGAGTGAGACTCACCTTTACCTGTGCAGAGTGAGACACACCTTTACCTGTGCCAGAGTGAGACTCACCTTTACCTGTGCCAGAGTGAGACACACACCTTTACCTGTGTCAGAGTGAGACACACCTTTACCTGTGCCAGAGTGAGACTCACACCTTTACCTGTGCCAGAGTGAGACTCACCTTTACCTGTGCCAGAGTGAGACTCACCTTTACCTGTCAGAGTGAGACCTTTACCTGTGCCAGAGTGAGACACACCTTTACCTGTGTCAGAGTGAGACACCTTTACCTGTGTCAGAGTGAGACACACCTTTACCTGTGCCAGAGTGAGACATTCACTTTCTGTGCCAGAGAGTGAGACTCACCTTTACCTGTTGCCTTTACCTGTGCAGAGTGAGACACACCTTTACCTGTGCCAGTAGAGTGCCAGAGTGACACCTTTACCTGTGTCAGAGTGAGACACACCTTTACCTGTGTCAGAGTGAGACACACCTTTACCTGTGTCAGAGTGAGACTTACCTTTACTGTGCCAGAGAGTGAGACCTTTACCTGTGCCAGAGTGAGACTCACCTTTACCTGTGCCAGAGTGAGACTCACCTTTACCTGTGCCAGAGTGAGTAGTGTCCAGAGTGAGACACTCACCTTTACCTGTGTGCCAGAGTGAGACTCACACCTTTACCTGTGCCAGAGTGAGACTCACTTTACCTGTGCCAGAGTGAGACACACCTTTACCTGTGCAGAGTGAGACTCACCTTTACCTGTGCCAGAGGTTGAGACTCACCTTTACCTGTGCCAGAGTGAGACACAGAGTGGAGACCCTTTACCTGTGCCAGAGTGAGACTCACCTTTACCTGTGCCAGAGTGAGACTCACCTTTACCTGTGCCAGTGAGACACACCTTTTACCTGTGCCAGAGTGAGACACACTTTTACCTGTGCCAGAGTGAGACACACCTTTACCTGTGCCAGAAGTGAGATACTGTGCCAGAGTACTTTACCCTGTGCCAGAGTGAGACTCACCTTTACCTGTGCCAGAGTGAGACAACACCTTTACTGTGTCAGAGTGAGACACTTTAACCTGTGCCAGAGTGAGACTCACCTTTACCTGTGCCAGAGTGAGACTCACCTTTACCTGTGCCAGAGTGAGACACACCTTTACCTGTGTCAGAGTGAGACACACCTTTACCTGTGCCAGAGTGAGACACCTTTTACTGTGCCAGAGTGAGACTCACTTTACCTGTGCCAGAGTGAGACACACCTTTACCTGTGCCAGAGTGAGACACACCTTTACCTGTGCCAGAGTGAGACTCACTTGTGAGAGCTACACACCTTTACCTGTGCCAGAGTGAGACTCACCTTTACCTGTGCCAGAGGGAGACTCACCTTTACCTGTGCCAGAGTGAGACACACCTTTACCTGTGCCAGAGTGAGACACAACCTTTACCTGTGCCAGAGTGAGACACACCTTTACCTGTGCCAGAGTGAGACACACCTTTACCTGTGTCAGAGTGTTTACCTTCTCAAACACACAGCATGTCAATATGACGTCATCTTTGGCATATTGACATCAATCATAGTCATGGAGAATGTGTGGGAAATGATCTGATGCGACACGTGATCTGACGTGTGGAACTACATCTTCACTCGTTTTGAGAGAGTGGTGTTCTTCATTCACGTGAGTCTGGATTCACTGCTGTCCGTCAATCTGGAGCGGGGTAAATCTGGTGAACGTCGTTCTTCTGCTCGATCCTGATTCAAAAACGATCATCTACGATCTCCGAATAAAGTGTGTTGATTATGACTGAAGCACTTTCCCTCACTTGTCGGAGTTTGGGCGATGACATCTGCAGGAGCTCTGTACATCTTCTCTGACAGTTTTGACAGTATAAATGTCCTTGCTGAATGTCCTTTCCCTGTCGTGTTTCAGAGTGCGAGTGCCATGGCCACGCCTCCAGCTGTCACTTCGACATGGCGGTGTTCTTGGCCACAGGAAACAGCAGCGGAGGAGTGTGTGACCTGTGTCTGCACAACACGATGGGCCGCAACTGTGAGAGCTGCAGACCCTTCTACTATAAAGACCCCAAAGAGACCTGAGGGACCCCCAAGTCTGCAGACGTAAGATTCTCATGATGAAATACACTCTGCGACAGCTCCTCAGCTCTGAACTCCATGGTCATGTAAACGTTGTTCCCTCTGCAGCGTGTGACTGTGACCCTGACGGCGCTCTGGACGGCGGCGTGTGTGACGGGCACACGGACGTCGCCCTGGGGCAGGTCGCGGGGCAATGTCGCTGTAAAACACACGTGGAAGGACCGCGCTGCGACAGGTGTAAAGCCGGGTTCTACGGCCTGAGCGCGGACAACCCGGACGGCTGCCAGCGTGAGTAACAGAGTTTTACTGTGGATTAACAGAGTTTTACTGTTGAGTAACAGAGTTTTACTGTTGAGTAACAGAGTTTTACTGTGGATTAACAGAGTTTTACTGTGGAACAACAGAGTTTTACTGTGGAACAACAGAGTTTTACTGTGGATTAACAGAGTTTTACTGTTTAGTAACAGAGTTTTACTGTTGAGTAACAGAGTTTTACTGTGGATTAACAGAGTTTTACTGTGGAACAACAGAGTTTTACTGTGGAACAACAGAGTTTTACTGTGGAACAACAGAGTTTTACTATGGATTAACAGAGTTTTACTGTGGATTAACAGAGATTGGAACAACAGAGTTTTACTGTGGAACAACAGAGTTTTACTGTGGAACAACAGAGTTTTACTGTGGAACAACAGAGTTTTACTATGGATTAACAGAGTTTTACTGTGGATTAACAGAAGTTTTACTATGAACAACAGATTAACAGATAACAGAGTTTTACTATGGATTAACAGAGTTTTACTGTGGATTAACAGAATTTTACTGTGGAACAACAGAGTTTTATTGTGGAACAACAGAGTTTTACTGTGGATTAACAGAGTTTTACTGTGGAATAACAGAGTTTTACAGTGGAACAACAGAGTTTTACTGTAGGATTAACAGAGTTTTTACTGTGGACAACAGAGGTTTTACTGTGGAGTTTTAACAGAGTTTTACTGTGGAACAACAGAGTTTTAACTGTGGAATAACAGAGTTTTACTGTTGAACAACAGAGTTTTACTGTGAGAGAGTTTTACTGTGGAACAACAGAGTTTTACTGTGGGATAACAGAGTTTTACTGTGGAACAACATAGTTTTACTGTGGAACAACAGAGTTTTACTGTCGATTAACAGTTTTACTGTGGAACAACAGAGTTTTACTGTGGGATAACAGAGTTTTACTATGGAACAACAGAGTTTTACTGTGGAACAACAGAGTTTTACTGTGGATTAACAGAGTTTTTACTGTGGAACAACAGCGGTTTTACTGTGGAACAACAGAGTTTTACTGTGGAACAACAGAGTTTACTGTGGAACAACAGAGTTTTACTGTGGAACAAACAGAGTTTTACTGTGGAACAACAGAGTTTTACTGTGGAACAACAGAGTTTTACTGTGGAAACAGAGTTTTACTGTGGAACAGAGTTTTACTGTGGAACAACAGAGTTTTACTGTGGAACAACAGAGTTTTACTGTGGAACAACAGAGTTTTACTGTGGACAACAGAGTTTTACTGTGGAACAACAGAGTTTTACTGTGGGATAACAGAGTTTTACTGTGGAACAACAGAGTTTTACTGTGGATTAACCCTCTGCTCCTGCAGCCTGCAGGTGCGACGCCCGAGGCAGCGTTTCTGGGCGTGCTCAGTGCGACCCGGTCAGCGGGGACTGCGTGTGCAAACGCCTGGTGACAGGGCGTAGCTGCGACCAGTGCCTGGTCAGTGCTACAGTTTACAAATGTTTCTAATATATATTTTTACATTTATTTGGCAATTACATTCATAAACCAGATGTATCGTTTCAAACGTTACGGGAGAACGTGGGTTCTGGACACGGGTCAGAACTGAAGAACATTTTCAACTTGCAAAGAGCAAATAATGTCAAATGTCTCATCTTCCTCTGCTCCGCAGAATGAAGTGGCTTCTATTTTTACAGTTGAACTCTGCTTCATCTGCTCTGAGCAGACGCCAGCAGCGCCTGAGGTTTAAGGCTATATTTGGACTTTCCTGCCCTGGTTCAGTCTATCTTTAGAGGCCTGTCGAGGACGACTCTGTTCCCATGGATACGTGTTCTGTTTGAATACTTATAAATCCAGAATAGGTTTGTGGACGGAACACGACAAAAAAGGATTTCTCATCCTGTCATGCTGTCAGACCAGTGTGTTTGTGTGTGAATCAGTGAAGATCAGCTGCAAGGTCTCTTCATTGTACTGTGTGTGGCGTTAGCGTTGTCCTGGGTCTGAACGCCTGTAGGGTTCACCTGTGTGTTGTTTTCTTGCAGCCGGAACACTGGGCACTGAGTCACGACCTGAACGGCTGCAGGGGCTGTGACTGCGACGTCGGAGGAGCTCTGGACAATCTGTGAGTCTGAACTGTCATTAACACCCACACACACACACACACACACACACACACACACACACACACACACACGAACACACACATCTTTACAGTTCTGATTGTGTTTGTTGCTTTTTAAACTGTAACGTCTGTTGTTAAAGGACACTTATTCTGCCTTTTAACCCTGTTCCAACACTGTTCTTCATCACAAACTCAGCTGGAGAACATTTAGCTTCATTCACAGTTTGATGAATCCTGGTTAGGAAGTCCTCTCCCTCCGAGCCTCAAAAACACTCCGTTCTGAAGCTCCTCCATAACTGACCTTTCCTCCATCTGTGACGCGGATCTTCTGCTGTTTTTAACTCTGCAGATCATCTCCAGACTTGTTCTGTCTAATCACGACTCGAAATGCACTGAAATGTTATTAAACTGTGTTATTCCGTCTTCAGCCAGTAGATGGTGCAGAATCTCTGTTAGTCACGAGGGAAACAGCAGCGATACAAAGGTCATTTTGTTGTTCTAAGGCCCTAACCCTAACCCCCAAAATGAAGAGGTATGGCAGAGTGGAGAGCACATATGCCAGGCTCCATGTACAGTCACAGTTTGATTTCAGCTCCGGGAGTTTGCCGGATGTCACCCCTACAGGTGTTCAGCATTAACCCTTCTCCTGTCTGTCCCTGCAGGTGTTCGGCGTTAACCCTTCTCCTGTCTGTCCCTGCAGGTGTTCGGCGTTAACCCTTCTCCCCAGGTGTTCGGCGTTAACCCTTCTCCTGTCTGTCCCTGCAGGTGTTCGGCGTAACCCTTCTCCTGTCTGTCCCTGCCGTTAACCCTTCTGTTGTCCCTGCAGGTGTTCGGCGTTAACCCTTCTCCTGTCTGTCCCTGCAGGGTTCGGCGTTAACCCTTCTCCTGTCTGTCCCTGCAGGTGTCGGGCGTTAACCCTTCTCCTGTCTGTCCCTGCAGGTGTTCGGCGTTAACCCTTCTCCTCTGTCCCTGCAGGTGTTCAGCGTTAACCCTTCTCCTGTCTGTCCCCTGCAGGTGTTCAGCGTTAACCCTTCTCCTGTCTGTCCCTGCAGGTGTTCGGCGTTAACCCTTCTCCTGTCTGTCCCTGCAGGTGTTCAGCGTTAACCCTCTCCTGTCTGTCTGCAGGTGTTCAGCGTTAAACCTTCTCCCTGTCCCTATGTCCCTCAGGTGTGGTCTGCTGTTAAACCCTTCTCCTGTCTGTCCCTGCAGGTGTTGCAGGTCTGTCCCAGCGCTTAACCCTTCCGCGTCTTGAACCGCAGGTCCCAGAGTAACCCTTTCTCCTGCTATGTAACTGCAGGTGCCCAGATAACTCACTTCTCCTGGATGTCCCACTGTTCAGCTCCTTCCTGCTGCCCTGCAGTGTTCCACGTTTTCCGGCCTGTATGACTGGGTCGCTTTCCCTTCTGCCCGTGTCCAGCACAGGTGTTCAATCAACCAACTCCCCCTCTCCATGGAAATACGACCTGCTGGCTGCGCTTGTCAGAGTCCAGTAAAACACTACGATCCAGGTAAACCCCACTACGAGTCCACCGGTTCCACTACGAGTTCCCATTAGCAACCACTCGAGTTTCCAGGTAAAACCACTACGAGTCCCAGGGTAAAACCACTACGAGTCCCAGGTAAAACCACTACGAGCGAGTCCCCGAGTAAAAAAACCCTGAGTCTCTGGGTCTTCGTCCCATATGAACCTGTTCAGGAATCGTTCTCCTCTCTGTTCTTGTTTCCTCAAGGTCCTGTGTTCTCTCCTCGCTCCATGCTCGGTGACTGGGATGCCTCAGAGGACGAGTCGTTCGTCCGAGAGCGATCCCCGACCAGCTCGCCATGTGAAACACCATCCTGACTATGACCGCTGCTGCTCGCTCGCTGCCCGCTAGTCCAGGCCAACCAGAACCAGAACACGGCCAGTACCAGAAACATGACCAGAACAGAGTACCAGAACACTGGCCAAGTACCAGAAGAACGGCCAAAACCAGAACAATGGGAACCCCATAGTCCCCGAGCTACCAGAACACGAACAGCCGGCCAGTACCAGAACACGGCCAGAACAGAAACACGGCCAGAACCAGAACACGGCCAGTACCAGAACACCGGCCATACCGGAACCAGAACCAGACATACCAGAACACGGCCAGTACAGAACACGGCCAGAACCAGAACATAACACGCCAGTACCAGAACACGGCCTAGTACCAGAACATGACCAGAACCAAACACGGCCAGTACCAGAACACGGCCAGTACCAGAACACGGCAGAACCAGAACACAGCCATACAGAACACGGCCAGAACCAGAACACGGCCATACCAGAACATGACCAGAACAGAACACGGCCAGAACATGAACATGGCCAGAACCAGAACAGTCCAGAACCAGAACATAACCCGAATTCCGCTGAAGCCTCTGTGTTTGTGTTTCAGTTCATGGTTCCGCTGAAGTCCTCTGTGTGTTCAGGTTCATGGTTCCGCTGAAAGCCTCTGTGTTTGTGTTTCAGGTTCATGGTTCCGCTGAAGCCTCTGTGTTTGTGTTTCAGGTCATGGTTCCGCTGAAGCCTCTGTGTTTGTGTTTCAGGTTCATGGTTCCGCTGAAGCCTCTGTTGTTTGTGTTTCAGGTTCGGTTCCGCTGAAGCCTCTGTTTGGAGAAAGGTGTTTCGTACACGATCCGA
Source organism: Chaenogobius annularis (assembly GCA_015082035.1). Classification (NCBI taxonomy): domain Eukaryota; kingdom Metazoa; phylum Chordata; class Actinopteri; order Gobiiformes; family Gobiidae; genus Chaenogobius; species Chaenogobius annularis. The sequence continues at coordinate 68,533 of BJKM01000996.1, read as the reverse complement.
CTAGAGTTCAGACGATATCAGGACTTCCACCGGGGGCAGGACGGAGCGGGCCAGTTCATCCTCGTCGACTCGGTCAGGATGGTTCTTTAGAACGTGTATTTTGAACATCAGAGTTATAAGTGTTTGGTCCCAGATCGCGCTGATGCCGCGTCACTCGTCTTTGGACATGTTCAGCTCTGGAGACTCTGGCGCCACCTGAGGAAGCAGACGTACGAGCGTTACCGGTGCCACGACACGGCGAGGAGCGTGGCCCGACCCGTGATGAGCGAAGCCTGTGCTCGGCTCATCTCCAGCATGTCGGCCGTGATCAACGACGGAGCGCTGGGTCAGTGCCACCTCCAGGGGGCAGTGTCACACTGCCGTGTCACCTCCAGGGGGCAGTGTCACTCTGCCGTGCCACCTCCAGGGGCAGTGTCACTCTGCCGTGCCACCTCAAGGGGGCAGTGTCACTCTGCGTTGGCACCAGGGGCAGTGTCACTCTGCCGTGGCACCTCCAGGGGGCAGTGTCACTCTGTCCTGCTGTCACCTCCAGGGCAGTGCCACTCTGCCTGCCACCCAAGGGGCAGTGTCACTCTGCCGTGGCACCTCCAGGGGCAGTGTCACTCTGCCGTGCCACCTCCAGGGGCAGTGTCACTCTGCCTGTGCACCTCCAGGGGGCAGTGTCACTGCCGCTGTCACCTCCAGGGGGCGTCACTCTGCCGTGCACCTCCAGGGCAGTGCACTCTGCCGTGCCACCTCAAGGGGCAGTGTCACTCTGCCGTGGCACCTCCAGGGGCAGTGTCACTCTGCCGTGCCACCCAGGGGGCAGTGTCACACTGCCGTGCCACTCCAGGGGGCAGTGTCACACTGCCGTGCCACCTCCAGGGGGCAGTGTCACTCTGTGTCCTCTGTTTTAACCCTTTCTCTCTCTCTCTCATCCTGCAGCGTGCCAGTGCGACCTCCAGGGGGCAGTCAGCTCTCTGTGTGACGTGCGAGGTGGGCAGTGCCACTGTCGACAGAATGTGATTGGACGTCGCTGTGATGAGTGCGCTCCAGGGACTTATGGTTTCGGCCCCGGCGGCTGCAAAGGTCAGAACGTGACACTTTCACTCGCTTAAACTTGAACCGCACGATAATCCTAAACGAGTCGATATCGAGCTTTAAAGCTGTTTTTATGCAAGTCTCTAAATTAGCCTTGACTCAGTCCCACAATAAGAACTTGGGCCACTCTCGGCCTGACGCTCACCTCTCTGTGAGCTCTAGCGCCCTCTCTTGCCCCACTCTCAGTTCAATTCCATTTTGATTGAATATATGTTGTTTTATGTTCCACTTTAAGGCCGAGACAAGTTCCTACGTTTGTGAAGTTTGTTCATTGACAATGGAAATAAACTCTTTCTGATTCTGATTCTGAATTCAAAGAATGTTTTGGCCCGAAGGCTTTATTAGACAGGAAATGGGGGCGAGAGAGAAGGGAGGACATGCAGTACGTTGTCAGAGTCTGGATTCAAACTCACGGCCTTTCCAAAGGCGACAGAAAAACAGAATAAACAATGTTCATAGGAACTTGGTAACGTCCCAGCATAAGTCCTTAGACCCTCCTTCTCGGCCAGGAGAAACGACCAAACCTCTTTAGGGGAAAAGTGGAAACCTGGAGGAGTTCCACAGTGAAGGAGAGATCCCACTCCCTCGGACGGACAGAACCATCTGGAGTGGAGACCGTTTCTCCAGCAGTTGAGGAGCATCTGGATCCACAGGTCCTCGATGTGCCTGCTCCACTCCCCGAGGGGAAGTGGGAGCTCCATACTGCCCCCAGAGTGGTCCTAGGGCAGCGGAGCTGAAACTGTAGGTCTTTCTTCCTGGTCCTGACTGGCCTGACCATAAGCCATTTCAAAGAGGAACGTTTGAAGCCTGGTCTGAAATGAAGAGACTGTGTCGGAGACTGTGTCGGAGACTGTGTCGGAGACTGTGCGGCCTCTTTAACATGGACAGGAGCTGATTCCACAACACAGGAGCTTGGGAGCTAAACGCTCGACCTCCTACTGTGCTTTTAGAGACCCTTGGGACCACCAGAAGTCCAGCATTTTGAGAGCAAAGTGCTCTGATTGGATGATAAGGTCCTATAGCATCTTTGAGGTCGGATGGGGCGTGGTCATTTATGGCTTTGTAAGTCAGGAGGAGAGTTTAAATGTGATTCTAAACTCGAGCCAGTGAAGAGACTCCAGCACCGGCGTAATGTGCTCTCTTCTTTTAGTTCCTGTTCGTAATCTTGCTGCTGCATTTTGAACCAGTTAAAGCTTTTTATGGAGCTTTTAGGACACGCTGCAGCAGGAGTTACAGGAGTCTAATCGAGATGTTACAAACGCATGGAGATGTTCTTCAGCATCGCTTTTAGGCCAGATTTGTCTGATTTGATCTCTATTCGGCCGATGGAAATAGGCTGTTTTACAGGCTTGATTTATGTGCTTTGAATGAGAGCTCTTGGTCCAATCAGACTCCAAGGTTTCTTCCAGTGGAGCTGGAGGCCACACTGACGTGGTCCAGTGGGACCATCTGCTCAGATAAAGCGTCTCGTAGATGATTAGGGCCTAGTACGATGACCTGGGTTTTTTCAGGGTTCAGAAGCAGATAATGAAGTGTCCTCCAGGTTTTTATCTCCTTCACACAAGCACCAAGTCTGTCTGCTCGATCGGTCTGATCATCATCTGGCAAATATACTCCAGTTTTCAACAAAGACGTTATTATTTGAATAATTTTGAGAGGACCACCTAGATAAGCAGCCCCTCCCCCTCTCTCCACAGCATGCGGTTGCAGTCTGGACGGCTCGCTCTCTCCTCTCTGTGAGAAGGTTTCGGGGCAGTGCCAGTGTCGCTCTGGAGCTTTCGGGGTGCGCTGTGATCACTGTCAGACTGGGCACTGGGGCTTTCCAAACTGCAGGTCGTGCCAGTGTAACGGGAACGCGGACGAGTGCCACCAGAGCACGGGCGTGTGCCTGAACTGCCGGGGCAATACCGGCGGCGACCACTGCGACAGGTACGTTCTGTCTTCAAACGTGTATCGTTGAGTCCAGAATACACCGAGCTGAAGTCCAGCTAAAGCTCTGGAGGTCCGGCCCATGGTTCGGCCCAGGGTTCAGCCCATGGTTCGACCTATGGTTCGGCCCATGGTTCGGCCCAGGGTTCAGCCCATGGTTCGACCTATGGTTCGGCCCATGGTTCGGCCCAGGGTTCAGCCCATGTTCGACCTATGGTTCGGCCCATGGTTCGGCCCAAGGTTCAGCCCATGTTCCGCCCATGGTTCGGCCCATGGTTCGGCCCAGGGTTTGGCCCATGGTTCGGGGTGGCCCATGGTTGGCCTATGGTTCGAGCCATGGTTCAGCCCATGGTTCGACCTATGGTCGGCCCATGGTTCGGCCCATGGTTTCGACCTATGGTTCCGCCCATGGTTCGGCCCAGGGTTTGGCCAGGAGGTTCAGGCCATGGTTCGACCTATGGTTCGGCTCATGGTTCGGCCCATGGTTTGGCCCATGGTTCGGCCTATGGTTCGAGCCATGGTTCAGCCCATGGTTCGACCTATGGTTCGGCCCATGGTTCGGCCATGGTTCGGCCCATGGTTTCGACCTGGTTCCGCCCATGGTTCACCTATGGTTCGGCCCATGGTTCGGCCCATGGTTCGGCCCATGGTTCGGCCCTATGGCCCCATGGTTCGGCCCATGGTTCAGGTTCCCATGGTTCGGCTATGGTCGGGCCAGCCATGGTTCGGCCCGTTCAGCCCATGGTTCTATGGTTCGGCTCTGGTTCGGCCCATGGTTCCGGCCCATGGTTCGGCCCAGGGTTTTGGCCCATGGTTTGGCATGGTTCCTCATGGTTCGGCTCATGGTTCCGGCCATGGTTCGGCTCATGGTTCCGCCATAGTTCCGCCCACCCGCCCATGGTTCGCCCTATAGTTCGGCCCATGGTTCGGCCCATGTTCCACCCATGGTTCGACCTATGGTTCGGCCCAAGGTTCAGCCATGGTTCCGCCCATGGTTCCGCCCAGGGTTTGGCCATGGTTCGCCCATGGTTCGGCCATGGTTCAACCTATAGTCCGGCCCAGGGTTCAGCCCATGGTTCACTATGGTTGCCCATGTTCGGCCCATGGTTTGGCCTCATGGTTCGGCTTCATGGTTCGGGCCATGGTTCGCCCATGGTTCGGCCCAGGTTAGCCATGGTTCGACTATTGTTCGCCATGGTTTGGCCCATGTTCGGCCCATGGTTCGCCAGGTTTGCCATGTTCGCCTAGGTTCGAGCCATGGTTCCGGCCCATGTACGACCTATAGTCGCCCATGTTCAGCCCATGGTTCCGCCATGGTTCGACCTTGTTCCGCCCTGGTTCGCCCTGTTCGCTCAAGTTTCTTAGGACCCAATGGGATAGTCGAGGAACCCGAGGGTTGCCCAGTTATAGTGTCAGGCGCTATGTTCGAAAAGAACACTAGAGTAGTTCGGCCCAAGTTTCAGGCCACAGTGAAGCTAACGGCATAAGTCGTATCGGCACATGGTTCGACCAAGTTACGAGCGCCATGGGATTTCCGACCGCAGTGCTGACCGCCCCAAGGTTATGCCCAATGTTCGGACCCAATGAGTTCAGGCACACAGAGGTTTGAGCCACAGTCAGCCTATGGTTCGCCATAAGTTCAGCCCTGGATATCGAGACTAGATATTCGCCCTGGTTACGCCCAATGGTTTCGCGCCGCGATAGTGATCGACAACTATGCAGAGAGATAGTAGATAGCCGACCCAATGGGTTACGGCCCAAGGATGTTCGATGCCCAAGGTTTGCCATGGTTCGGCCCAAGGGATTTGACACCTATGCTGTCGGCCCATGAGTAGGGAATGTCAGACCGTATAGTTGACCCAAGATTCGGCCCATGTAATCGCGTTCATTGGTTCGGCCATGGTGTCAGCCGCCATGTTGCAGCTCATGGGTCACGGAGCACCATAGTTCCGCCACATGTTCGACCTATAGTTCGGCCATGTTCAGCCCGATGTTTCCGCCCCTAGTGTTGCGACCGATATAGTTCCCGCCGAGTGTACAGCACCGATGGGTCGGTGCATTGTCAGATCCGCCATGTGATCCGCCAGATTCGACCTAATAGTGATTGGCACGCAAGGTTAATCCCATGGTTCGGCTCATGGTTCCCCCATGTTCCGCCATGTTCCCTTAAAACCTGTCTGGTAGTGTACTAGTGAAGCAACTTGTTGTACGATCCACTGCAGACACTAAGACTGAGAGCTGACAATTGAGAATAGAGAAGAGACGATGAGAGATTGAGGCACAGAGCCAGATGCGATAATAGTGCAGATCTATGTACCAATGTGTCGTAGTGCGCGTGTGGAGGACTTGGAGTTTAGAAAGACACAGACAACCGACGACGATGAGTGCATGTAGGCTCGAGTGAGCAGCTCGCATAAACGCTCAACTTAACACGGAGTGCGGAAAGTACTGCAAGTGAGTGCGCGCGCTAGAAGAAGATGTGACCGCATGTCATTGATGTCGAAGATGTCTAGCACCGGTTTACTGACTCTGTCCTCCCCATGTGGTTGCGGATCGAGTTGGGCATGCCGAACCGGAGGGGAAATGGAGACATCTGCCCCTGTCCCCTCTGCCCGGACCTCGTAGCTGAATTGAAGACGCGTCGTCTCTCCAGCAGCCGGAGCATGGCCACGCACAATTGGACTGTCTCTCGTCACCTGTTCACGCCAACACACCCAAGCCACAGCCGCCTAATGCGATCTGCCCTAGACCACTGCGAGAACCACTGATTCACCAGGCCCGCTGACGCGAACGCGACCACGGATCGCAAACGACACCTCTGAGCTCTACAGATGCCTCTCTCTCTGATCTGCACATCACCTCTCTCTCCGTCTTGACAGCTGCTCTTCCGTCCTCCGTCCTCCTCTACCGGAGTGTCCAAGACACTCGCCAGAGGCGAGGTACGAGATGACACGGACAACCAAAAGTTCGACTGTCAATTTGACCTCCGGAGACCTAGGGTGTCCTAGGAATGCACTGTGCGAACTGGGACAGTAGGACACACCTTGTCGCATCATTGAACACTAGTGCGTGTTCGTTATGCGACAGGTCCGTGTACCTAGCACAGCAAAGTCCAACATAATCTCTCGCAACACTCTCCCGCTCCTGAGTTCACCGATATCGGACGATGGCTCCTCTCTTCTCCTTCTCTCATCCACTCGCATCTCTCACGTGGATCTCAGACGCTCTTCGCTAGCTTGCCCACGAGTGGGCGTTGAAGTGCCCCCAGATAAACAATGAGAAGTCCGCCAGCTCGGGCACCTTGCGATTACCCAGTACCCCTCCCACGACTCCAAGAGGAACCCTGCCAGCCGTGTACCTGCCTTCCCATCTCTGACTCTGACTGACTGCTCTCTTCCTGCCCTCTCTCTCTGCTTTCCGCCTCGCTGACATCTACCTTCCACTCCTCACAGTGCTCAGTACCTGTCCCCACCCCGAAGTGCTCGTCACGGTACCTACCCCTCCTCGTTCCCTCTAGACTGCGCTCACCTTCTCTCTCTCTGGCTTACACACTCCTACATCTCCACTTCTAAAGTTCCTTACGTAATAGCTATACTCTATATAAATGTATGTTTTAATTTTGATTAATCATCATTGTGTTATTTCTTTCTCTTTCCCTTTACGACACTTCTCACAATCACCCAAACTCCCATCACCCAACTTACACATTTTCAATCCTGCACTTCTCTTTACTTTGCTTGCTCTATCACCTTATTTCTTTGCATCAATCATTTCCGTTATCTGCTATATTTTGCGTCTAACTTTCCTATCCCATAAAAACTTGATGATAACAGCATCTCATTTGCTCTCTTCTACTTACCTCTCCTCTAGTCTCTCTCTAAATCCTCGTGCATCCTATAACCTCACCTCTCGCTCTCTACGGCCCATTCTACGGCACATCATCCCTTGGAAGCTGTCTGCTCTATCTATACTCTCTCTTATCTGCTCTCATCATCTTCTTTCTCATCGTTCTCTCACTATCCATGTCTCCACCTCTTGCTCACTTCCTCTCTCTTCATCCACCAGACATCGTCTCTAGTCTCTCTCTCTCTTTCCTCTCCCTCAGGTTCTCTCCTTCTCCCTGCTACTCTCTTCCACCACTCTCTCCTCTCTCTGACGCCTTCGCTCTTCTTATCGGAATCACCGCTCTGACGTACGTACGTCTGCTTCCTTCTATGCTCTCTCTCTCTCATCCGTCAGTCGTTCGCACTACTGCATCAGCCTCTCATGCACTCTGCTCTAGAGACCCTGCAGCTCTGTCTAGCTGATTCCGAGATCAGACCCTATGTAATGAATCAGTCCTGGTTCGACTTGCGCTCTCACTACGTATACGAAGGAAGGTCTGGTCCTTCGTTCATTTGTAAAGGAAAACAAACGTGTGTTAACTACCAAGGTCAGATAGCGAGCTCGTTGCCCTGGACTCTGCCACGTACTGAAAGCACGATCGTCACTGCTCTCCTATGTGTTGTAGATAATTACGAGGTATTGTACCACCTCCACATCGTCCCATGCTCGAGCACGCGTGCCTGCAGCTTACAGCCTCTAGATAACGTATCGAGCATGTTCTGAGCTCCTTTGTGCGTAGCGCTCGACTGGTCCTCTGTGCTCTCGCTGCAGCCCGAATTCGATATATGTGACGCGACACCAAGAGTCCCTATGACAATTGATCCGTGCTTCTTCGAACCTCACTCATCATTGGTACGAGGGGGCTGCGTGTCAGTTTAGCGGTGCGGCATGGCCAGCGGCAGCAGGTATTACAGTGAATCTAGAATGGCGTATCGCCCCGGAATACTGCAGGGCTTCAGTGTTTCCCTAGTATTCTTACTACAACACTATTTACTTACTAAAGAAATACACACATACTGTTAGCAATCTTGAGACACACCTCAAGATAACGCTGTACATCAAGCCCTGAGGAAAGTCCAATGTGGTCCAAACGTGTCGCTGACTCGACATATTTATATTTATATATTTATTTGACATTGCCGGTGTAATAGATGTCTCCGGGATCCCGTCTCGTCTTCCCCCTCTCAAGATTTAGCTTTCGACGGTCCATGTTTAGTCCTGGCTCTGGCACCAGCAGGAGGCCGGTCCGCGTTTAGTCCTGACTCTGGGCACCAGCAGGAGGCCGGTCCACGTTTAGTCCTGACTCTGGGCACCAGCAGGAGGCCGGTCCCGTTTAGTCCTGACTCTGGCACCAGCAGAGGCCGGTCCCGTTAGTCCTGACTCTGGCACCAGCAGGAGGCCGGTCCACGTTTAGTCCTGACTCTGGCACCAGCAGGAGGGTCCACGTTAGTCCTACTCTGGCCAGGAGCCGGTCACGTTTAGTCCTGACTCTGGCACCAGCAGGAGGCGGTCCACGTTTAGTCCTGATCTGGCACCAGCAGGAGCGGTCGTTTAGTCCTGACTCTGCACCAGCAGGAGCCGGTCCACGTTAGTCCACTCTGGCACCAGCAGAGGCCGGTCCACGTTTAGTCTGACTCTGGCACCAGCAGGAGGCCGGTCCACGTTTAGTCCTGACTCTGGCCACCAGCAGGAGGCCGGTCCACGTTTAGTCCTGACTCTGGCACCAGTCTCATCCCCCCCCAGAGGTCATGAGTCTATAGTCTTCATTCATTTACATTATCTATTGTTCCTCTCATGTAGGTTGAATACGTAGATTCCAATCGCCGCCACAGATTAGGGTTCCCTCAGAGTGGTTTACAATCAGGTCCACAATATCTGTATAGAAAGTGATATCGCCCCCTGGTGGATTACACACATTCAGCAGAGTCCAAATCTTTCAATGAACAGTCCTTGAACCAGTCCACATCTGCCCTCTTTGTGTTGCCATTCAAAACTCTGCCACTCCCCTTCTGTGTTCACCCTGCATGTGGCAAATGGGACCGTTTAGACCTGGTTTAGACCTGGTTTAGACCTGGTTTAGACCTGGTTTGACCTGGTTTGGACCTGGTTTAGACCTGGTTTAGACCTGGTTTAGACCTGGTTTGGACCTGGTTTGGACCTGGTTTGACCTGGTTTAGACCTGGTTTAGACCTGTTTAGACCTGTTTGGACCTGGTTTGGACCTGGTTTGGACCTGGTTTAGACTGGTTTAGACCTGGTTTAGACTGGACCTGTTCAGGTTTAAAGTGGGTCTAAACCAGGACTAAACCAGGACTAAACCAGGTTTAAACCAGGTCTAAACCAGGTCTAAAACAGGACTAAAACAGGACCAAACCAGGTCTAAAACAGGTCTAAACAGGTCTAAAACAGGTCTAAACCAGGACAAAACCAGGACAAAACCAGGTCTAAACCAGGTCTAAACCAGGTCTAAAACAGGACAAAACCAAAAAACAGGTCTAAAACAGGTCTAAACAGGACTAAAACAGGACTAAAACCCGTCTAAAACAGGTCTAAACAGGTCTAAAACAGGACTAAACCAGGACTAAAACCAGGACTAAACCAGGACTAAACCAGGTCTAACCAGGTCTAACCCAGGTCTAAACAGGTCTAAAAACAGGACAAACCAGGTCTAAAACAGGTCTAAAACAGGTCTAAACCAGGTCTAAACCAGGTCTAAAACAGGTCTAAACCAGGACTAAACCAGTCTAAACAGGTCTAAAACAGACTAAACCAGGTCTAAAACAGGACTAAAACAGGACTAAAGCTGGTCTAAAACAGGACTAAAACCAGGACCAAACCAAGGTCTAAAACAGGTCTAAAACAGGACTAAACCAGGACTAAACCAGGTCTAAACCAGGTCTAAAACAGGTCTAAAACAGGACTAAAACAGGACTAAAACAGGAACTAAAACCAGGTCTAAACCAGGTCTAAAACAGGTCTAAAACAGGTCTAAAACAGGAAAACCAGGTCTAAAAACAGGTCTAAAACAGGTCTAAACCAGGTCTAAAACAGGTCTAAAACAGGACTAAACCAGGACTAAACCAGGTCTAAAACAGGTCTAAAACCAGGTCTAAAACAGGACCAAACCAGGTCTAAACAGGTCTAAACAGTCTAAAACTAAACCAGGTCTAAACAGGTCTAAACCAGGTCTAAAAACAGTCTTAACCAGGTCTAAAACAGTCTAAAACAGGACAAAACCAGGTCTAAAACAGGTCTAAACAGGACTAAACCAGGACTAAACCAGGTCTAAACCAGGTCTAAAAAAACAGGTCTAAACAGGTCTACTAAACCAGGACTAAACCAGACTAAACCAGGTCTAAACCAGGTCTAAAACAGGTCTAAAACAGGACTAAAACAGGACTAAACCAGGACTAAACCAGGTCTAAACCAGGTCTAAAACAGGTCTAAAACAGGTCTAAAACAGGACCAAACCAGGTCTAAAACAGGTCTAAAACAGGTCTAAACCAGGTCTAAAACAGGTCTAAAACAGGACTAAACCAGGACTAAACCAGGTCTAAAACAGGTCTAAAACAGGTCTAAAACAGGACCAAACCAGGTCTAAAACAGGTCTAAACCAGGTCTAAAACAGGTCTGAAACAGGACTAAACCAGGTCTAAAACAGGACTAAAACAGGACTAAACCAGGACTAAACCAGGTCTAAAACAGGTCTAAAACAGGACTAAACCAGGTCTAAAACAGGACTAAAACAGGACTAAACCAGGTCTAAACCAGGTCTAAAACAGTTCTAAAACAGGACTAAAACAGGACTAAACCAGGTCTAAACCAGGTCTAAAACAGGTCTAAAACAGGACTAAACTAGGTCTAAACCAGGTCTAAAACAGGTCTAAAACAGGACTAAACCAGGTCTAAACCAGGTCTAAAGCAAGTCTAAAATAGGTCTAAACCAGGTCTAAAACAGGTCTAAAACAGGTCTAAAACAGGTCTGAAACAGGTCTAAACCAGGTCTAAAACAGGACTAAAACAGGACTAAACCAGGACCAAACCAGGTCTAAAACAGGTCTAAAACAGGACTAAACCAGGACTAAACCAGGACTAAACCAGGACTAAACCAGGACTAAACCAGGTCTAAAACAGGACTAAAAACAGGTCTAAACTGAGCAGAGAAACCCTCATGTCTGATCCACTCCCGTCTTCACTTATTTCCCAGAGTGCACCTGTAACTCCCTGGGCACAGACAGCGCCTCATGTGGTCCAAGTGAGGACTGTAATTGCCAACGCTCCAGCGGGCAGTGCCAGTGTCTGCCCAACGTCACTGGTCTGTCATGTGACCACTGCGCGCCCAATCACTGGAACCTGGCGAGCGGCCGAGGCTGCGAGGCCTGCGAGTGCGACCAGAGCAACTCCTACAGCGCCACCTGCAACGAGGTACAAATACTGCAAATACACACGAAATATACTGCAGTATGCAGCAAATACTGCGACCAGAGCAACTCCTACAGCGCCACCTGCAACGAGGTACAAAATACTGCAAATACACACGAAATATACTGCAGTATGCAGCAAATACTGCGACCAGAGCAACTCCTACAGCGCCACCTGCAACGAGGTACAAATACTGCAAATACACACGAAATATACTGCAGTATACAGCAAATACTGCGACCAGAGCAACTCCTACAGCGCCACCTGCAACGAGGTACAAATACTGCAAATACACACGAAATATACTGCAGTATACAGCAAATACTGCGACCAGAGCAACTCCTACAGCGCCACCTGCAACGAGGTACAAATACTGCAAATACACACGAAATATACTGCAGTATGCAGCAAATACTGCGACCAGAGCAACTCCTACAGCGCCACCTGCAACGAGGTACAAATACTGCAAATACACACGAAATATACTGCAGTATACAGCAAATACTGCGACCAGAGCAACTCCTACAGCGCCCACCTGCACGAGGTACAAATACTGCAAATACACACGAAATATACTGCAGTATACAGCAAATACTGCGACCAGAGCAACTCCTGTGTTTGTCCAGATGAAAACTGAATTCTCTACAAAAGGTCAAGTGTTTTCTCATGACCCTTTCTTCTGACCCGGTGGTCTCCAGTTCACGGGGCAGTGCCAGTGTCGCAGTGGCTTCGGAGGAAAAACGTGCACCGACTGTCAGGAAAACTTCTGGGGCGACCCAAGGACGCAGTGCAGAGGTAAGACGCCATTTTGGCTCTGCAGACACGAACGAGAACCCGCTTTCTGCGTGCGGGTCGGTCCTTGTCCGGGGCGGGTCGGTCCTTGTCCGGGACGTTCTGGGTGCACGTCGGTCCTTGTCCGGGGCGGGTCGGTCCTTGTCCGGGACGTTCTGTATGCGGGTCGGTCCTTGTCCGGGGCGGGTCGGTCCTTGTCCGGGGCGGGTCGGTCCTTGTCCGGGACGTTCTGTGTGCGGGTCGGTCCTTGTCGGGGCGGGTCGTCTTGTCCGGGACGTTCTGTTGCGGGTCGGTCTTGTCCGGGGGGTCGGTCCCTTGTCCGGGACGTTCTGTGTGCGGGTCGGTCCTTGTCCGGGACGTTCTGTATGCGGGCGGTCCTTGTCGGGGCGGGTGGTCTTGTCCGGGGCGGGGTGGTCCTTGTCTGGGCGGGTCGGTCCTTGTCCGGACGTTCTGGTGCGGGTCGGTCCTTGTCCGGGAGTTCTGTGTGCGGGTGTCCTTGTCCGGGACGTTCGGTGCGTGCGGTCGGTCCTTGTCGGGACGTTCGGTGCGTGCGGGTCGCTCCTTGTCCGGGGCGGGTCGGTCCTGTCCGGGGCGGGTCGGTCCTTGTCGGGTCGGGTCGGTCCTTGTCCGGGGCGGGGCGGTCCTTGTCCGGGTCGGGTCGGTCCTTGTCCGGGACGTTCTGTGTGCGGGTCGGTCTTGTCCGGGACGTCGTGCGGGTCGTCCTTGTCCGGGGCGGTCGGTCCTTGTCCGGGCGGGTCGGTCCTTGTCCGGGTCGGGTCGGTCCTTGTCCGGGGCGGGGCGGTCCTTGTCCGGGGCGGGTCGGTCCTTGTCCGGGGCGGGTCGGTCCTTGTCCGGGTCGGGTCGGTCCCTTGTCCGGGGCGGGGCGGTCCTTGTCCGGGTCGGGTCGGTCCTTGTCCGGGGCGGGTCGGTCCTGTCGGGGCGGGTCGGTCCTTGTCCGGACGTTCTGTGTGCGGGTCGGTCCTTGTCCGGGGCGGGTCGGTCCTTGTCCGGGGCGGGTCGGTCCTTGTCCGGGACGTTCTGTGCGGGTCGGTCCTTGTCCGGGGCGGGTCGGTCCTTGTCCGGGACGTTCTGTGTGCGGGTCGGTCCTTGTCCGGGGGTCGGGTTCGGTCCGGGACGTTCTGTGTGCGGGTCGGTCCTTGTCCGGGACGTTCTGTATGCGGGGTCGGTCCTTGTCCGGGGCGGGTCGGTCCCTTGTCCGGGGCGGGTCGGTCCTTGTCCGGGTCGGGTCGGTCCTTGTCCGGGCGGGGCGGTCCTTGTCCGGGCGGGGTGGTCCTTGTCTGGGGCGGGTCGGTCCTTGTCCGGGACGTTCTGTGTGCGGGTCGGTCCTTGTCCGGGACGTTCTGTGTGCGGGTCGGTCCTTGTCCGGGACGTTCTGCGTGCGGGTCGGTCCTTGTCCGGGACGTTCTGCGTGCGGGTCGCTCCTTGTCCGGGGCGGGGCGGTCCTTGTCTGGGGCGGGTCGGTCCTTGTCCGGGACGTTCTGTGTGCGGGTCGGTCCTTGTCCGGGGCGGGTCGGTCCTTGTCCGGGACGTTCTGCGTGCGGGTCGGTCCTTGTCCGGGACGTTTCTGCGTGCGGGTCGGTCCTTGTCCGGAGCAGAGTCAAAACGCCCATCACAAATCTCTGGTTGCGACCCTAAGTTTGGGAACCATTGATCCAACCCGTTCCTCAGATAACTAGCTTGTCTCTCTTCTTAGCATGTGACTGCGAGTGGCAGGGCATCCGGGCCTCTCAGTGTGACCGTGGCACAGGTCACTGCGTGTGTCGTCCCGGAGTGTCAGGGGTTCGCTGCGATCAGTGCGCTCGAGGCTTCTCCGGACTCTTCCCAAACTGTGTGCCCTGTCACCAGTGCTTCGGCGACTGGGACGCATCGTGCAGGTGGGACACACTCATGCTCCTCTGGGTTCTGGATCTGTTCTTCACCCTGCTCTGTCTGTTCTCTCTGTTCTCTGTTCCCTCTGTTCTCCAGGACTTGACGGTACGCACCAAATCCCTTTCGGCCCGTGCTCATGAGCTTCAGACCACAGGACTGACCGGGCCGTATGAGAAAGCCTTCAGAGATCTGGAAGAGAAACTGGCCATCGCTCTGAGCATCGTCGTTCAGGCCCGAAACCAGACCAGCGCCGCTGTAACGCTGCTCATGGAGCTGATCGAGGAGCTCAGGTAATGTTCCTCTGATGGGGGACTCGATACTTCTGTGGGAGCAGACATATAATGAGGGAACATGTCTGAGAAACCGAAGAAGAAAAACGTCTCAGCGAATCGGGATAGCCATCCTCCACCTAAACTAGCTTTAGCCCCGCCGCTGCTCCACCCGCACGAGCTCCGGGCCGGGCACCGCTCCGGAGGAGACCAGGAGCAAGATACACCCAGTGATTATGTCCCCTCTGGGTGAGATAACTGATAAGATTACTCTTAGATTACTCTTAGATTACTCTTAGATTACTCTTAGATTACTCTTAGATTACTCTTAGCAGTAGAACAGTTTGGAACACAAAGATAAAGGCCCAGGCTGTACTTGGGCCTCAGAACTCCTGCCATGGACACAAGACATGGATACTTTTGGAATGTACTTTTGGAGCAGGAAAAAGGCCGTCGCAAAGAAATGGACGACACAAACATCACCAACGATCAAGGACTGGACTGAGAGAGGAACAGACATCAGGCAAATGGAGAAAAGGAATGAATTTGAAAATGGACCAACTTGACAATTTTACTTTTATCTATGTTTTGTCGACGATTACTATTTTTATTATTATTATTGTTTTATTTTTTGGTTGTATATTTAAAAAATCCTCAGGACTAACCTCTCTGCTGTTCTTCTGTTCCTCAGGACTACTCTCTGCTGTTCTTCTGTTCCTCAGGACTAACCTCTCTGCTGTTCTTGCTGTTCCTCAGGACTAACCTCTCTGCTGTTCTTCTGTTCCTCAGGACTAACCTCTCTGCTGTTCTTCTGTTCCTCAGGACTAACCTCTCTGCTGCTGTTCTTCTGTTCCTCAGGACTAACCTCTCTGGCTGTTCTCTTCTGTTCCTCAGGACTACCTCTCTGCTGTTCTTTCTGTTTCCTCAGGACTAACCTCTCTGCTGTTCTTCTGTTCCTCAGGACTAACCTCTCTGCTGTTCTTCTGTTCCTCAGGACTAACCTCTCTGCTGTTCTTCTGTTCCTCAGGACTAACTCTCTGCTGTTCTTCTGTTCCTCAGGACTAACTCTCTGCTGTTCTTCTGTTCCTCAGGACTAACCTCTCTGTTCTTCTGTTCCTCAGGACTAACCTCTCTGCTGTTCTTCTGTTCCTCAGGACTAACCTTCTGCTGTTCTTCTGTTCCTCAGGACTAACTCTCTGCTGTTCTTCTGTTCCTCAGGACTAACCTCTCTGCTTTTCTGTTCCTCAGGACTAACCTCTCTGCTGTTCTTCTGTTTCTCAGGACTAACTCTCTGCTGTTCTTCTGTTCTCAGGACTAACTCTCTGCTTTCTTCTGTTTCTCAGGACTACCTCTCTGCTGTTCTTCTGTTCCTCAGGACTAACCTCTCTGCTGTTCTTTCTGTTCCTCAGGACTAACCTCTCTGCTGTTCTTTCTGTTCTGTTCCTCAGGACTAACCTCTCTGCTGTTCTTCTTTCCTCAGGACTAACCTCTCTGCTGTTCTTCTGTTCCTCAGGACTAACCTTCTGCTGTTCTTCTGTTCTCAGGACTAACCTTCTCTGCTGTTCTTCTGTTTCCTCAGGACTAACCTCTCTGCTGTTCTTCTGTTCCTCAGGACTAACCTCTCTGCTGTTCTCTCTGTTCCTCAGGACTAACCTCTCTGCTGTTCTTCTGTTCCTCAGGACTAACCTCTCTGCTGTTCTTCTGTTCCTCAGGACTAACCTCTCTGCTGTTCTTCTGTTCCTCAGGACTAACTCTCTCTGCTTTCTTCTGTTCTCAGGAACTAACTAACTCTCTGCTGTTCTTCTGTTCCTCAGGACTAACCTCTCTGCTGTTCTTCTGTTCCTCAGGACTAACCTCTCTGCTGTTCTTCTTTTCCTCAGGACTAACCTCTCTGCTGTTCTTCTGTTCCTCAGGACTAACCTCTCTGCTGTTCTTCTGTTCTGACTCTCTGCTGTTCTTTCTGTTCCTCAGGCTAATCTCTGCTGTTTCTTCTGTTCCTCAGGACTAACCTCTTCTGCTGTTCTTCTGTTCCTCAGGACTTAACTCTCTGCTGTTCTTCTGTTCCTCAGGACTAACCTCTTCTGTTCTTCTGTTCCTCAGGACTAACCTCTCTGCTGTTCTTCTGTTCCTCAGGACTAACCTCTCTGCTGTTCTTCTGTTCCTCAGGACTAACCTCTCTGCTGTTCTTCTGTTCCTCAGGACTAACCTCTCTGCTGTTTCTTCTGTTCCTCAGGACTAACCTCTGCTGTTCTTTTGTTCCTCAGGACTAACCTCTCTGCTGTTCTTTCTGTTCCTCAGGACTAACCTCTCTGCTGTTCTTCTGTTCCTCAGGACTAACCTCTCTGCTGTTCTTCTGTTCCTCAGGACTAACCTCTCTGCTGTTCTTCTGTTCCTCAGGACTAACCTCTCTGCTGTTCTTCTGTTCCTCAGGACTAACCTCTCTGCTGTTCTTCTGTTCCTCAGGACTAACCTCTCTGCTGTTCTTCTGTTCCTCAGGACTAACCTCTCTGCTGTTCTTCTGTTCCTCAGGACTAACCTCTGCTGTTCTTGTGTTCTCAGGACTAACTCTCTCTGTTTCTGTTCCTGACTAACTCTCTGCTGTTCTTCTGTTCCTCAGGACTAACCTCTCTGCTGTTCTTCTGTTCCTCAGGACTAACCTCTCTGCTGTTCTTCTGTTCCTCAGGACTAACCTCTCTGCTGTTCTTCTGTTCCTCAGACTAACCTCTCTGCTGTTCTTTCTGTTCCTCAGGACTAACCTCTCTGCTGTTCTTCTGTTCCTCAGGATAACCTCTCTGCTGTTCTTCTGTTCCTCAGGACTAACTGCTCTGCTCTCTCTTGCTGTTCTCTCAGGACTAACTCTCTCTCTGTTCTCTGTTCCTGACTAACCTCTCTTCTGTTCCTCAGGACTAACCTCTCTGCTGTTCTTCTGTTCCTCAGGACTAACCTCTGCTGTTCTGTTCCTCAGGACTAACTCTCTGCTGTTCTTCTTTTCCTCAGGACTAACCTCTCTGCTGTTCTTCTGTTCCTCAGGACTCAGGACTAACCTCTGCTGTTCTTTCTGTTCCTCAGGACTAACTCTGCTGTTCTTCTGTTCCTCAGGACTAACCTCTCTGCTGTTCTTGCTGTTCCTCAGGACTAACCTCTCTGCTGTTCTTCTGTTCCTCAGGACTAACCTCTCTGCTGTTCTTCTGTTCCTCAGGACTAACTTCTGTTCTTCTGTTCCTCAGGACTAACCTCCTGCTGTTCTTGTGTTCCTCAGGACTAACCTCTCTGCTGTTCTTGTGTTCCTCAGGACTAATCTCTCTGCTGTTCTTCTGTTCCTCAGGACTAACCTCTGCTGTTCTTCTGTTCCTCAGGACTAACCTCTCTGCTTTCTTCTGTTCCTCAGGACTAACCTCTGCTGTTCTTCTGTTCCTCAGGACTCAGATCAGCGACACCACAGACCTCCTGAGCCGTGTGGAGGCCGAGCTCACGGTGGTGCAGGACACAAACACTGAGGCGAGCAGCGACCTGAGCGCGCTGGAGAGAGAAGCTCGGGAACTCAACCTCACGTCAGAGCAGCTGCAGAGACAACTCGACGTGCTCAAGAACTCCAACTTCCTCGGTACAAAAGATACAAAGAGCGAAAGCACTTGTGCAGCAGAAAACATTCACAGGAGCAGGAGGTCAGACTTGGGAAGATCTAAGGGAACTATCAGGGGCTGGAGAAAGTTCAATCAAACATTCTGGGAAGGAACAGGATCAGTTTGAGTGTTTGGAGCCTTTTACACACAGTTCAGTCCCTAAATCTATTCTTTTAGAACATGGGCTTCATCTCAGTCTCAGTTTACGGTCTGTCAGTCCGATCCTGCCGCAGACATTTTTCAGAATAAAACACAAAATGAAAAGGTACCCGCAACAAAAGACTTTATCAGCACAGAAGTCACTCAAACTCTGGTTTGCAGTCGGCTGTGCAGCTTCGCCTCAGAGCCACAGATCACTTTGGAGAAGCTTTGGAAGACCAGTGAAGTGACCATGTTCTGATAAACTCCTCCCAGTCTACAACAGCGCCATAACACTTCAAACGGGCTAAATGCTAATGCGGCACTAATACTGAAACTGTTCTGATGTTTCTGCTTCAGGAGCGTACGACAGCATCCGAAGCTCTTACAACAGATCACGAGATGCAGAAAGACGAGCCAACGAATCGACCATCACGAAGCCCAGCGTGGTCAGCGAATCTGCCGAGACGCGGCGCCGAACTGAACGCCTCATCAACACCAAAAAGGACGACTTCAACCGCAAGAACGCTGCCAACAAACGTACGCTGGGCGACTTGAGCTCCAGAGCTCAGGGACTCGACATCAAGAAGATCAACGAGAAGGTTTGAGCACATGTGTTATTCCAGCCTGAATTATGCCACTTTAAGCTACTGTTTCCTTCATGTTGAATAATATGGTCCCTCTGGTCCCTCTGGTCCTTCTCATCCTCTGGTCCTTCTCATCCCTCTGGTCTTCTCATCCCTCTAGTCCCTCTAGTCCCTCTGGTCCCTCTGGTCCTTCTAATTCCTCTGGTCCCTCTGGTCCTTCTAATCCCTCTGGTCCCTCTGGTCCCTCTAGTCCCTCTGGTCCCTCTGGTCCCTCTGGTCCCTCTAGTCCCTCTCGTCCCTCTAATCCTTCTGGTCCCTCTGGTCCCTCTGGTTCCTCTGGTCCCTCTAATCCTTCTGATCCCTCTAGTCCCTCTGGTCCCTCTGGTTCCTCTGGTCCCTCTAATCCTTCTGATCCCTCTAGACCCTATGGTCCCTCTGGTCCCTCTAATCCAGGGGTCCCCAAACTTTTTCCAGTGAGGGCCACATAACTTTTTCCTTCTCTGATGGGGGGCCAGGATACATTTGTAACAGAAAAAAAAAGTCTTTTTTACCCCTCTCTGGGTTCTTCACGGAAAAAAATTACTCAGGAAATATGTAATAACACTATTTATGAAATCAATACAAATCAAATAACTTTTTTGTGAAGTGATTGTGAATTGTGCCATTCACAAACTTAAAAGTTCATCTTCAGCAGTCAGAGCCGAATCTCTTAAATGACTCATATGAGCATGAATAATGCAGCTCACGTATTGTTCAGGGGGCCGGGTCAAATGTGGAGGCAGGCCGTATCCGGCCCCCGGGCCGTAGTTTGGGGACCACTGCTCTAATCCCTCTGGTCCCTCTAATCCTTCTGGTCCCTCTGGTCCCTCTGGTCCCTCTGGTCCCTCTAATCCCTCTAATCCCTCTGGTCCCTCTGGTCCCTCTAATCCCTCTGGTCCTCTAATCCTCTGGTCCTCTGGTCCCTCTAATCCCTCTGGTCCCTCTGGTCCCTCTAATCCCTCTAATCCCTCTGGTCCCTCTAATCCCTCTGGTCCCTCTGGTCCCTCTGGTCCCTCTGGTCCCTCTAATCCCTGGTCCCTCTGGTCCCTCTGGTCCCTCTGGTCCCTCTGGTCCCTCTGGTCCCTCTAATCCTCTGGTCCCTCTGGTCCCTCTAATCCCTCTGGTCCCTCTGGTCCCCTCTGGTCCCTCTGGTCCCTCTAATCCCTCTGGTCCCTCTGGTCCCTCTGGTCCCTCTGGTCCCTCTGGTCCCTCTGGTCCCTCTAATCCCTCTGGTCCCTCTCTGGTCCCTCCCTCTAATCCCTCTGGTCCCTCTGGTCCCTCTGGTCCCTCTAATCCCTCTGGTCCCTCTAATCCCTCTGTCCCTCTGGTCCCTCTGGTCTCTGGTCCCTCTGGTCCCTCTGGTCCCTCTAATCCCTCTGGTCCATCCCTCTAATCCTCTGGTCTCTGGTCTCTGGTCCTCTGGTCTCTGGTCCCTCTGGTCCTCTAATCCCTCTAATCCTCTGGTCCTCTGGTCCCCTGGTCCCTCTAATCCCTCTAATCCCTCTGGTCCTCTGGTCCTCTGGTCCCTCTGGTCCCTCTGGTCCCTCTAATCCCTCTGGTCCCTCTGGTCCCTCTGGTCTTCCCTCTGGTCCCTCTAATCCCTCTAGGTCCTCTGGTCCCTCTGGTCCCTCTAATCCCTCTAATCCCTCTGGTCCCTCTGGTCCCTCTGGTCCCTCTAATCCCTCTGGTCCCTCTGGTCCCTCTAATCCCTCTAATCCCTCTGGTCCCTCTGGTCCCTCTGGTCCCTCTAATCTCCCTCTAATCCCTCTGGTCCCTCTGGTCCTCTGGTCCCTCTGGTCCCTTTAATCCCTCTGGTCCCTCTGTGCAGGTGTGCGGGGCCCCGGGGGATGCTCCGTGTGGCGAGGGCCCGTGTGGTGGTGCCGGCTGCAGAGACGACGAGGGAAAGCGTTTCTGTGGCGGTTTGAACTGTAACGGAGCGACGGCGGCGGCAGAGAACGCTCGGGATCGATCCAAACAGGCCGAGACGCAGCTGCAGCAGGCCATGGGCCACGTGGACCAGCTGAGCACGCAGGTGGGTCGGATGCCCTCCCGCAGGTGAGCCGGATGCCCTCCCGCAGGTGAGCCGGATGCCACTCCCGCAGGTGAGCCGGATGCCCTCCCGCAGGTGGGTCGGATGCCCTCCCTCAGGTGGGTCGGATGCCCTCCCTGCAGGTGAGCCGGATGCCCTCCTGCAGGTGGGTCGGATGCCCTCCGCAGGTGGTCGGATGCCCTCCTGCAGGTGAGCCGATTGCCCTCCTGCAGGTGGGTCGGATGCCCTCCTCAGGTGGGTCGGATGCCCTCCTGCAGGTGAGCCCGATGCCCTCCTGCAGGTGGGTCGGATGCCCTCCCTCAGGTGGGTCGGATGCCCTCCTGCAGGTGAGCCCGATGCCCTCCTGCAGGTGGGTCGTGATGCCCTCCTGCAGGTGAGCCCGATGCCCTCCTGCAGGTGGGTCGGATGCCCTCCTCAGGTGGGTCGGATGCCCTCCCGCAGGTGAGGTGAGGTCTGTCAGTCGTCTTTGATACTTTAGTGTATTCGTGGACAATAAAGTTTCCCTGGCAGGGATACTATGAAGTATAAATGAAGTATAAATGAAGTATAAATGAAGTATACATGTACCATGTGTGTTTGCCTCTAGGTGGCAGAAGCGAAGGCTCAGGCGCAGGAGGCCAGAGGAAAAGCTCAGGCGGCGCTGGACAAAGCCACGAGCACAAAACGGAACGTGGCTCGATCCAACGACCAACTGCGAGAACTCATCAAAGAGAGATACGAGAGTTCCTCACACGTAAGACGGGGGGGACGGGGGGACGGGGGGGGCAGGGGATGGGGGGCAGGGGACGGGGGGGGGCAGGGGACGGAGGGGACGGGGGAACGGAGGGGACAGGGGAACGGAGGGGACAGGGGACGGGGGGGACAGGGGACGGGGGGGACGGGGGGACGGGGGGGGCAGGGGATGGGGGGCAGGGGACGGAGGGGACAGGGGGACAGGGGGGCAGGGGACGGGGGGGACGGGGGAACGGGGGGACAGGGGAACGGAGGGGACAGGGGACGGGGGGGACGGAGGGGACAGGGGACGGGGGGGGCTGGGGACGGGGGGACGCAGGGGACAGGGGACGGAGGGGCCAGGGGGGACAGGGGATGGGGGGGCAGGGGGACGGGGGGGACATGGGACGAGGGGACAGGGGGAAAAGGTGACGGGGGGACGGGGGGGGGCAGGGGACGGAGGGGGCAGGGGGACAGGGGGGCAGGGGGACAGGGGGGGCCAGGGGGGGACAGGGGACGGGGGGGAGGGGGGGGGACGGGGGGGGGGCAGGGGACGGGGGGACAGGGGACAGGTTGGGGGACAGGGCTACCGTGTTTGATTCCTGTTGTTGTTTACCTCAGAGGATGGGGCGGAGCCTGACAACATTGAGGCTGTGGCCAATCGTGTCCTGGAACTGTCAATTCCCGCCTCCACGCTCCAAATCCGACAACTCGCAGACGAAATCAAAGAGCGCGTCCGCAGCCTCGCCAACGTCGACGCCATTTTGGAGAAAACTCAGGACGACGTACGCAGAGCAGAGCGCCTCCTGCTGGACGCCAAGAGAGCCAGGTACAGAACCACGGGTCGTCCTGGTGGGGGTCGTGGTGGGCCTGGGGGGGTCGTCCTGGAGGGTCTACTTTTTTAAAACTAAATCTGAATATTGCAATGACCACAGCGACCACAGCGACCACAATGACCGCAGTGACCACAGTGACCACCTTGACCACAATGACCACAGCGACCACAATGACCGCAGTGACCACAGTGACCACATTGACACAATGACCACAGCGACCATGACCGCAGTGACCAGTGACACAGTGACCACAATGACCGCAGTGACCACAGTGACCACAGTGACACAGACCACAGTGACCGCAGTGACCGCAGTGACCGCAGTGACCGCAGTGACACATTGACACATTGACCACAATGACCACAGTGCGTGACCACAATGACCGCAGTGACCACAGTGACCACAATGACCGCAGTGACCGCAGTGACCACATGACCGCAGTGACCACAGTGACCACAATGACCGCAGTGACCGCAGTGACCGCAGTGACCGCAGTGACCGCCAGTGACCGCAGTGACCAGTGACCACAGTGACCGCAGTGACCACAGTGACCACAATGACCAGTGACCAGTGACACCGCAGTGACGCACAATGACCGCAAGTGACCACAATGACCACAGTGACCACAATGACCCAGTGACCGCAGTGACCGCATGACCGCAGTGACCGCAGTGACACATGTGACGCAGTGACCACAATGACCGCAGTGACCACACAATGACCGCAGTGACCCACATGACCACATGACACAGTACCGCAGTGACCGCAGTGACCGCAGTGACCGCAGTGACCACAATGACCACAGTGACCACAGTGACCAGTGACGCAGTGACCACAGTGACGCAGTGACCGCAGTGACCACAATGACCGCAGTGACCACAGTGACACAGTGACCGCAGTGACCGCAGTGACCGCAGTGACCACAATGACCGCAGTGACCACAAATGACCGCAGTGACCGCAGTGACCGCAGTGACCACAGTGACCACAGTGACCGCAAGTGACCACAATGACCACAGTGACCGCAGTGACCGCAGTGACCGCAGTGACCGCAGTTGACCACAGTGACCGCAGTGACCGCAGTGACCACAGTGACCGCAGTGACCACAATTACCACAATGACCACAGTGACCACAGTGACCACAGTGACCACAGTGACCGCAGTGACCGCAGTGACCGCAGTGACCGCAGTGACCACAGTGACCCCTCCTCTCCAGTGTCATCTCTGTTCCTTCAGACACGACGCTGAGGGCATAAAAACCACAGCGGAGGCGGTGAAACAGGCGCTCGCCGACGCACAAACGGCCCAAACCTCGGCAGAAAAGGCCATCTCCAGAGCCACAGCCGACATCCGCGACACCGAGGGCCGGCTGGCACAGGTGAGGAGCCCACCGGCTTAGACGGAGGAAGACATAACTGTTGTTTTAACCTGTAGATGGCGCCGCACAGTGAAAAGGACCTGAGCGACGCTGTGATGCATTTGACTTTAACGTGTTTGTTCTTCAGATCGAGTCGGAGGCGTCGCACAGTGAGAAGGACCTGAGCGACGCCGTGGGACGACTCGGAGCTTTGGGGCTTGAGATCAACGCTCTGAAAACACAACGAGCGAGGAACAGCATGACGGCTGCTCGCGCCGAGGAAACGGCAACTATGGCACGAGACAAGGCCAACGAAGCCAAGCAGGTGTGTCGGATGCCCTCCCTGTGTGCCGCCATAACGCCGCCATAACGCCGCCATAATACCACCACAATGCCCCCACACCTGGTTTAGTTCAGGTTTCATTCCTGCTTCACAGCACCTGAAATGTACCGTGGAATGGTCGGTGGAATGGTCGGTGGAATGGTCGGTGGTGGTATTGTTGTATGGTCGGTGGTATTGTTGGTGAAATGGTCGGTGGTATTGTTGGTGAAATGGTCGGTGGTATTGTTGGTGAAATGGTCGGTGGTATTGCTGGTGAAATGGTCGGTGGTATTGTTGGTGAAATGGTCGTGGTGGTATTGTTGGTGAAATGGTCGGTGGTATTGCTGGTGAAATGGTCGGTGGTATTGTTGGTGAAAATGGTCGGTGGTATTGCTGGTGAAATGGTCGGTGGTATTGTTGGTGAAATGGTCGGTGGTATTGTTGGTGAAATGGTGGTGGAATGGTCGGTGAAATGGTCGTGGTATTGCTGGTGAAATGGTCGGTGGTAATTGTTGGTGAAATGGTCGGTGGTTATGGTGTATTGTGGTGAAATGGTCGGTGGTATTGTATGGTCGGTGGTATTGTTGGTGAATGGTCGGTGGTATTGTTGGTGAAATGGTCGGTGGTATTGTTGGTGAAATGGTCGGTGGTATTGCTGGTGAAATGGTGGTGGTATTGTGGTGAAATGGTCGTGGTGAAATTGGTTGGTGAATGGTCGGTGGTATTGCTGGTGAAATGGTCTGGTATGGTGGTGAAATGGTCGGTGGTATTGTGAAATGGTCGGTGGTATGTTGGTGAAATGGTCGGTGGTATTGCTGGTGAAATGGTCGGTGGTATTGTTGGTGAAATGGTCGGTGGTATTGTTGGTGAAATGGTCGGTGGTATTGTTGGTGAAATGGTCGGTGGTATTGTGGTGAAATGGTCGGTGGTATTTGTTGGTGAAATGGTCGGTGGTATTGTTGGTAAATGGTCGGTGTATTGTGGTGAATGGTCGGTGAAATGGTCGGTGGTATTGCTGGTGAAATGGTCGGTGGTATTGTTGGTTGAAATGGTCGGTGGTATTGTTGGTGAAATGGTCGGTGGTTATTGCTGGTGTGAAATGGTCGGTGGTATTGTTGGTGAAATGGTCGGTGGTATTGCTGGTGAAATGGTGTGTTGTATTGGTGAAATGGTCGGTATTGTGGTGAAATGGTCGGTGGAATGTTGGTGAAATGGTCGGTGGTATTGTTGGTGAAATGGTCGGTGGAATGGTCGGTGAAATGGTCGGTGGTATTGCTGGTGAAATGGTCGGTGGTATTGTTGGTGAAATGGTCGGTGGTATTGCTGGTGAAATGGTCGGTGGTATTGCTGGTGAAATGGTCGGTGGTATTGTTGGTGAAATGGTCGGTGGAATGGTCGGTGGAATGGTCGGTGATATCCTTGGTGTTGTTTGTCCTGCTCAGGTTCTGGACGGTCAGCTGACAGATAAGTACCACGAGGCGCAGCAGCGAGTGGACACTAAAGCCAAGGCCGTGCTGGAGGCCAAGGGGAGAGCGGAGAGTCTGAGGGAGGAGGCCAAAGCGCTGCTGCAGGACGCTCAGGCCAAGCTCAGCCGACTCGCAGGTTTGGACTGTCCCACTGGAAATGTGCTGTCCACAGATCGCCATGGAAACGGAGACTTTTGACATTGACCAAACTACATACAAAAGCAAGGCGAGAGCAGTAAATTAGGCTAAAACAATAGCAGGACTTTGAATCATTATCAAGGACAAATAAGAACTATAAGGTATTGAAAATGTTTTGTACCAGTAGAACCTTGACTGTCTGGTAAGGGGGTAAATGGACTTTAAAAACACAGAGGAGCTATATAAATGCAGGCATTATCTACGAAACACATTCAAATTAAGTGGAAAAGAGGTCATTTTGTTTTGACAGACGAAGAATGGGAATTATATGACTTTTAGATAGAAATACTTTTTACTTTTACTTCACTACATTTTTGAATTGGACTAAAACAAGTCAAAAGTACTTTTCTTTACAGTTTTAGAGTTGATCTTTACCCTGCTCAAAAGTGAAGAAAAACAGGTTGAAAAGTTAGCAAAAAACACTGGTTATTTTTGTGTGAATCACTCTTTTTAAGGCTTTAATTCTTCTCAAAATGAGTTCCAAATACTTTTTACTCTAAAGATACATTTTTAAACTGATACTTCAATACTTTGATTTAAGTACTTAATGGTATTTTTTGTCCGTATCTATACTTTTATTTAAGTACTTCTTCAACTTCAGATTATTTATTTACCTTTATTAAACCAGGAAAGTTAAGAAATGACCTCTTTCTTCTTCTGTGTCGGTTTTAAAGTATCTACCCGCTCTCTCCCTCACAGTTGAGACCTTTGACCTCTCTCCCTCACAGTTTAGACCTTTGACCTTTGCTTTGTGTGGCAGAACTGGAGCAGAATTATGAGGAAAACCAGAGGAAACTGGAGGGAAAAGCTCGACAGCTCGACGGTTTGGAGGACAAGATGAAGAACATCCTGCAGGACATCAACAAACAGATCCAGATCTACAACACCTGCCAATAACAGGACCAGACCAGGACCAGACCAGGACCAGACCAGGACCAGGACCAGACCAAAGAACCAGGACTGAACCAGGACTGAACCAGGACAAGAACATCCTGCAGGACATCAACAAACAGATCCAGATCTACAACACCTGCCAATAACAGGACCAGACCAGGACCAGACCAGGACCAGACCAGGACCAGGACCAGGACCAGACCAGGACTATACCAGGTCTAAACTCTGCTTTAATGTAAACTTGCATCTTAAACGTTTCAGACGCTCATTTATTTAAAATGTGTCTTTTATTATAAATAATCCGATTTCACACTGAATATAAAGAATACACATAAACGTTAGATTCTCTGTTTGAAGAGCAGTTTGAATTAGGCTGAAAACAATAACGTATCGTGAGGGGAGTGAAAGGACTTTAGAAACACAGAGGAGCCCCACCTGATGACATCACAAGGTGGAACAGAGTTGTGACTGACTAAATCTAGTTAAAAAAGAGGAAGGTATTTTTACTCCACATAAAACTGTTGTCATGAAGCAGAAATGAGAGCAGTGCCCTGTAGGTGGCGCTCTCCTCCTGCGTGTTTTGTGTTTCAGACTCATGATGTGTTGTGACACTTGAACCACCAAAGAGTTTGTTTCTGAGAATAAAAGCTCAAGAACCACAAACATCTCCAGACTCGGTTTGTTCACACGGAAAAACGACATCGCCAGTAAAATGATTTGTAATGTACAAACACAGACAATAACTGTGTATATATGTATACATGTATATATATTTATATATATGAATATATATCAGAATCAGAAAAGGTTTATTTCCATTGTCAATGAACAGATTTCACAAACACAGGAACTTGTCTCGGCCTTAAAGGTGCGACATCAAACATTTATGAAATCAAAAGGGCGTTAAGAAACAATATAAAATGACTATAGAATAAAATGAAAATAGGCATTACTATGTAGACAAGATTACAGTTACATTTACAGTTGTGAGTGCAGTGAGTGACAGTGAGTGATGAAGAGTTGCAGTTAAAGTGACAGGTGTTTAAGAAGTGTTCATGAGTCCAACGGCAGAGGGAGGTTCTGGTCCGGATGGACCGCAGCCTCCTGCCTGAGGGGAGTGGCCTCCTGCCTGAGGGGAGTGGCCTCCTGCCTGAGGGGAGTGGTTCGAATAGACCATGTCCAGGGTGAGAAAGGTCAGCTGTGATCCGACCTGCTCGTCCCAGAGCCCTGGAGACGTACAGGTCTTCAGCTCTAACTGAAACTTGGCTTCAACAAGATGATTTTGTCAGACTAAATGAGTCCATGTTAACTTTCAGACCCCCAGGAGCACAGGCCGAGGTGGTGGTGTGGCAGTGGTCTCACACTCAAGTCGACTCTTGAGTGCTAAAACTAACAATGCATTTCGCTCATTTGAAAGTGTCATGTGATCAATCACGTCCAAATTGGAGAAACCAAAAAGGAGTCCTGTTCTCTACCGACCTCCTGGTCCCTATTCAGAGTTTTTAACAGAGTTCTCAGACTTTATATCAAACTTGGGGTTAGACTGGGATAAAGTAGTGATAGTTGGAGATTTCAATATCCACGTGAACATGAACGATAACTCTCTCAGTAATTCTTTCAACGCCCTGTTAGATAGCATTGGTTTCACTCAGAATGTAAATAAACCGACTCACAGTCACAAACACACTCTAGATCTTGTTCTAACATATGGAATAGAGATTAGTGACCTCATTGTCTTCCCTCAAAACCCTAAACTGTCAGATCAATTCCTAATCACCTTTCAGTTTGTTCTTAAAGATTATCAAACCCCACAAAATAAAGTCATAATGAAAAGGACAATATCAGAAAAATCTATCTCAAAGTTCAAAGAAATAATAGAGCCAATATTCAACGACATGTGATGTGATCATGTCATGTGATACATGTCATGTGATCCTGTCATGTGATCCTGTCATGTGATCATGTCATGTGATCCTGCTGAGAACGGCCTTAGTCCCAGTGTAAGTGATCAATTTGTCGACTTGACCATGAATTCTCTGAAGTCCGCTCTTGATGTTGCAGCTCCGCTAAAGCAGAAGCTCATTAGGCCAAAACGCGCCCCCCATGGTACAATGAAGAACTGCGTTCACATAAACAAAGAGTTAGAAAATTAGAAAGACCCTTTGGTCGCTCCCACACGGAGGAATCCTAAAAGCATGGAAAATCTGCCTAATGTCCTATAAGCAGGCTCTGCGTAAGGCCCAAACCAGATACTATTCACATTTAATAGAAGTCAACAAAAATAACACTAGATTTCTTTTCAGCGCTGTAGCCACGGTAACAAACTGTCACAGCGCAGTAGAGCCGTCACTCCCAGCTACTCTCAGCTCTAATGATTTTCTTCTATTTTTTAACAATAAAATCAAAACAATCAGAGATAAATGAGATGAAACTCCTCCCACTATTCGCCCTGAACAAGCCAAGTTGTAAAACTAGTGTCCCATAGAAATCCATCAGTGACACTAGAAAGGTTCACTGCTGTTGATCAAGCAGAGAGAACTTTAGCCATTATGTTCCTCTAGAACGTCATCTTGTATTCTAGACCCGATTCCAAGCAGACCCCTCAAAGACATTCTCCCCTAATTATAGATTCTATTCTTAATATAATAAATGCTTCATTAGAAAGTGGTGATGTTCCACAGTCCTTCAAACATGCAGTCATTAAACCGCTTCTGAAAAAGCCTCATCTTGATCCTGACCAGTTGATAAACTACAGACCTATTTCAAATCCACCCTTTGTCTCTAAAATCCTTGAAAGAGTTGTAGTTAAACAGCTTTGTCGCCACCTACAGGACAATAACTTATTTGAAGTTTTCCAGTCAGGGTCCAGAGCCCCCCACACACTGAAACTGCACTAGTTAAAGTCACACATGATTTGTTATTAGCTGCTGCTGATGGACTGGTCTCAATCCTGGTTCTATTGGACCTCAGTGCAGCGTTCAACACCATCGACCACAACATTCTACTGCAGAGGCCCCGCCCTCAGCTGCTTTAAAATCCTACCTATCGGAGAGGTACCAGTTTGTTCATGTAAACCAGAGCTCCTCTGATCGATATAAACCTCACTGATTGATATACACACACATATAACATACACACACACACACACACACACATATATATATATATATATAATACCATGGCTCAGAGAAGAGCTGGAGAAGGTGTGGAAGGTGAAGCCAAAGTTGGTGCCCGTGGTCATCGGAGCACTCGGGGCAGTGACCCCACAAACTGGGGAGGGGCTACAACACTGGAGGAGTGGCTACAACAGATCCCTGGAAAAACATTAGACATGTCAGTCCAGAAAGTGCAGTACTAGGAACATCAAAGATACTGAAGAACCCTCAAGCTCCCAGGCCGGGAGGGTCCGAGCTTCGAATAAGGGATGAGACCACCCGCGGAGGGTAGAAGGGAATCTTTTATTTATATGTATGTGTTGTGTGTATGTATGTGTGTGTGTGTGTATGTATATATATATATATATATATATATATATATATATAATAATATATAGATATATATATATATATATATATATATATATATATATATATATATATATATATATATATATATATATATATATATATATTTAGATGGATATAGAGATACATATATATATATATATATATATTTAGATGGATATAGAGATACATATATGTATACACACACACTATATATTCTTTATGTCAAGTAATTTGTTGATGGTCCCTAAAGAACAACGACAAACGCATGTGAATATCGAAGAGGAAGAGGAAGAGGAAGAGGAAGTAACGTAGAAGAAGAAGACGTGACCGCGCAGCCGGCAGAGTGCGCGCTCCCGCTCCACGCACCAAAGGACTAAACTCAAACTAACGTTCAAGTGTTTATTTACCCGCGGGAGGAACGATGTGTCACCCGAGCCCCGGGTAAAGCGCGTGGTCCAGACCCGAGTCCCGGAACTCCACGGCGGTGTCCGGCGGAGCAGCTGCGGCCTGCGGCGGACAGCAGCTCACAGCCCCGGGGGATCAGCTGCGGTGCTCCGGCCTTCGTCTCCACACTTTCCCCCGTAAGTGACGCGTGTTCCCCGGGTCCAGCTCCGAGCAGAGCCGCTGTTCAGGCGCGTGTCACGGGTTAATGTCGCGGTCAAAGTGTTTTATTTCCAGACTGTGCCTCGGCTAGCGTTAGCATTAGCATACACAAGAGCTAACGTTTGCGCTAGCTTCAGCTGTAGCTTCAGCTGTAGCTTCTGGAAGGAAAACTAATCTCCTTCAACTCTCCTGAACACAAACATCATGTGCATCTGTTTTAAGTGTGTTCAGCCCTTGAGCTGGGGCGCTTGCGGTTTCACATTACCGTCATGTTTAACGTTAGCTTACGTTAACCGTCAACTCAACGTTCCCGACATTTGTTTATTTGTGCTCCGCGAGTCTCAAACTCGAAACACACGTGACACGCCCAAGACCCTCCAGAGCTCTGAATGTTGTTTTGTGTGGGCCGAGGACAGTGTTCTGAAATATGATTTCATTTCGGTTTGGTTTTGGTTTCATTGTGTGACGTAAGCGTTATCTAACTACGGTCAAAGGTCAGCTGTGACACAAAGCTCTGACCTGTAACATTATAGTCTGACGTCTTCTGTTACATTAGCACGTGTCTGCTCTGGCCCTCAGTTTCTAGCTAAAGAATAATGACATTATTTGTGTTTGCGTTTAGAAGGAATTATAAATGTCACAACATGCCTTATATATGGTCTAATACAGAGCTTCTCAAAGTGTGGGGAGCGCCCGATTAGGGTGGGTGGGTACAGAGCCGTGCCAGAGGGGGCGCAGAGCTGAGACATTTGGAGAAAATGGTCATGATTCTTTTTTAGTTCTTTCCTGGTTCTGACGGTCCAATGTCACGGAATGGAAACAATTAAAACTCTTTTAACCGTCAGTTCTGACCTTCTCTGGTCAACTGGACGCGACACTCACTTCTAGAACCTAACCTCCTGACGGCTCCTGACGGCTCCTGACGGAGCTCCTGACGCTCCTGACGGCTGACGCCTGACCGCTTCTCTGACCGCTTCTGACGGCTCCTGACGGCTTCCTGACCGCTTCTGACGGCTCCTGACCGCTCCTGACGGCTCCTGACGGCTCCTGACGGCTTCCTGACGCTTCCTGACCGCTTCCTGACGGGCTCCTGACGGGCTTCCTGACGGCTCCTGACCGCTCCTGACTGACGGCTCCCTGACGGGCTCCTGACGGCTCCTGACGGCTCCTGACCGCTTCTGACGGCTCCTGACCGCTTCTGACGGCTCCTGAACCTCCTGACGGGCTCCTGACGGGCTCCTGACGGCTCCTGACGGCCTGACGGCTTCTGACGGCTCCTGACTGACTCCTGACCGCTTCTGACCGCTCCTGACGACTCCTGACGCTCCTGACGACTCCTGACCGGACGGCTCCTGACGGCCTGACCGCTGACGGCTCCTGACCGCTTCTGGACGGCTCCTTCCTGACCGCTCCTGGCGGGCTGACGGCTCCTGACCTCCTGACGGCTTCTCTGACCGCTCCTGGCGGCTCCTGACGCGCTCCTGACGGGCTCCTGACCGCTCCTGACGGGCTCCTGACCGCTCCTGACAGCTCATCTTCTTTGGTGGTGTTTTATGGCGGTTGGTAACCATAGTGTTGCATTACCGCCATTCTCTAGACTTTATTC
Organism: Chaenogobius annularis; assembly: GCA_015082035.1. Classification (NCBI taxonomy): domain Eukaryota; kingdom Metazoa; phylum Chordata; class Actinopteri; order Gobiiformes; family Gobiidae; genus Chaenogobius; species Chaenogobius annularis. The sequence continues at coordinate 36,331 of BJKM01000996.1, read as the reverse complement.
CTTAGACTCGTTTCGACTGTGTCAGTGGCTGCGCACCCCACCCGCCCCACCAGCCCCACCCGCCCCTCCAGTGTGGCCTCCCTGACCGCTCATGTGATGATATAACGCACATGCTAAAAGCACATGCTAAAAGCACATGCAGGCGGTGAGGGTTAGATGAAGAAGCACCACATGCAGACGTTTGACACTGAACTCTGTAGATTCTGTTCTTCTTCAGGCCGAGATGAGACGCAGCGCTCTAAAGTTCTGCTGTCTCTGACCTCGTGTTCCTCAGTGATGCAGATTCATTGAGTTACTTCCAGTACTTCTTGGACCTTTTTGGCCGAATACTGATGCCCAGCCCTTCAACTGGAGTCAATCTTTTTAATCATCTTAAAAACCCTTCTCATTTTTCAGATCCCTTTCCTGGTTCCCTCTCCTGATTCCGCTCTGGAAGAGTCCACACCCGAATCATCGCCAAAATAGCCGGCCCGGGCAGAAAGAGGCAACCCTCGGATTCAGAGCCCAGCAGTGGAAGCGAGAGCGGCGACGGGCGGCCGGTGGGCGCCAAGTGTCTGAAGATGGACAGCAGAGCAGGAGGAGGTAAAGCCCAAAGAGTCTCCTGTCGTCTAAAGGAGCCACTCGACACATGTGGGTTAGAGTTAGCCCTTTTTAAATACATTTTGTACCACATAAAGACATAATGTGTAAATATGTGGCTGAAGCTTCTAGAGAGAGAATATTTATGTGTTTTTATTGATGAAAAATAGTTTATTCTTTTTTGACAGATTTAATAATGCCTCTTGACTTTGTTCTAAACGGTCTTTGTGTGTTTTAGAGTCTGTTTAGTCCAGACAAACATTAACTTTAGAAAAACACAACTATTATTTTTTATTATCAATTAGCTCTACTCTGGATAGGATCTTATTTGAAAATGGAATTGTGATTGCAGAGTTAGTCAGAAAACACGTGTTTCATCTTGTTTGTCCTGCAGGGGGCAGCGGCGGTGGCAAGTTCCAGCAGAGGGCGGGGCCAATGGACCACAGCTCCAGTAAAAAGAAGCAGAAAGATCGAGTGAACCAGGAAAGTCGAGAAGCAAAGAGGGCAACAGCCACGGAGCGGGTCATCGCAGAGGTCAAGAAAGGTAGGTGTCCCACCACCAGGGGGCCTGTGTGTAGGCGCGTGTCCCACCGCCAGGGGGCCTGTGTGTAGGCGCGTGTCCCACCGCCAGGGGGACCTGTGTGTAGGCGCGTGTCCCACCGCCAGGGGGCCTGTGTGTAGGCGCGTGTCCCACCGCCAGGGGGCCGGTGTGTAGGCGCGTGTCCCACCGCCAGGGGGTGGTGTGTTAGGCCCCGCTGTGGTCCATCCGCCAGGGGCGCCGTGTTGTAGGCGCGGTGTCCACCAAGCAGGGGGCCGTTTGTGTAGGCGCGTGTCCACCGCGCAGGGGGCCTGTGTGTAGCTGTCCTGAAATGACACCCCCCGAGAGTGAGTGGAAGAAGGAGAAAAACATCGTGAAGCAGACACAGGAGAACTCAAATATGAAGATGTCCATCTTCTTTTCGCTTATCCCGGGCGGGCCGGGTTGCGGAGGCTTCCCTCAAACCCAGACCCCTCCTCCACGCTTTCCTCCGGGGGGTCCCGAGCCTTCCCAGGCCACACAGAGACATAGTCCCTCCAGCGTGTCCTGGATCTTTCCTGGAGCCTCTTCCCCGTGGGACATGTGCAAACATCTACCCCAAGGAGGCTTTGTCCAGAAGGCTTCAGAACAAGATGAGCCTCAGCTGGAGGAGAAGCGGCTCGTAACTCCAAGCTCCTCCCCCTTTCTTCTAAGGGACCACCCTGTGGAGGAAGCTCATTTGGACGCTTTGTATCCTCGATCTTGTCAGTTATGGTTGAGAAGTTGATATGATCGCTGCCAGCTCGTTTAGAATCGAACATAAATAATGAGCGTTTCAAGGATGAGATTCTCTGCTCTTTGGGTTAATAAAAGCTCAGTCTGTTGTGTCACGTGTGGAGTGTGGCTTGTCTGACAGTTAGAAACCTGCCTGAAGGAAGTGCGTGTGTGTGTGTGTGTGTGTGTGTGTGGTGTGTGTGTGGCCAGTGTGTGTGGTGTGGTGCGGTGTCGGTTTGTGTGTGTTCTCGTTGCCCTGCGTGTGTTGGGTGGTGGCGTCTGTGTGTGGTCGCGTGTGGTGTGTGTGTGTGTGTGTGTGCGTGCGTGTGTGCGCGTGCGTGTGTGTGTGTGTGTGTGTGCGCGCGTGCGTGTGTGTGTGTGCGCGCGCGTGCGTGTGTATCTGGTGTGCGTGTGTTCTCTCTGACCCCTGTTGTTGTGTTGCAGATGTGTTTGTGGACTGGAGGCAGAATGCCAGTGATGTGATTGTGCGTCTGCGCTGTGGAGACGGCGTTCAGAGTGCAGACGACGTGAGCTGCAGCTTCAGCGACACTCACGCGCTCGTCCGTTTCCCCGGTGAGTAGAGCCGCTGCTCGAGCCGCTGCTCGAGCCGCTGCTTCCGCGCTCCACCGTCTGACCGTTACTCGCGTCCTCCTGAGCTCTGCTTCTCTGCTTCAGATGGACGTGAGTGGAGCTGTTCTCTTCAGGAGGAGATCGAAGCGTCGTGCAGCCGCGTGCAGCACAAAGAAAAGGCCGGACTGCTGCACCTCGTCCTGCACAAGAAGATCCCCTTCCACATCTGGCCCTCGCTCATGGTACAGGAGCAAAGGATCATGGTCTATGGTGTCCAGCTGCTTTGCACATCAGCTCTTTGGTCATTGGCCTCGGCGTGCGGTTCTTCATCACGATAAATCACGTCAATAATCCAAGTCCTGTTGCTCAAAGATCCACACACGGACCACACGGACCACACGGACCACACGGACCACACAAAGCTACATTATCTTGTGAAGATTAGTTTCTTATTTTCTGCCTTGTGCACACATGTTTTTAAACCATTGTCACATGACCTCGGCGGGAGACAGTTTCACCAGCGCAATAGAAGGCGGAGCTGGTGTTTGCTCTGTGTACTCACTGTCGGTGGGTACACATCCCTCCATGGCTGCCAGCTCCTCGCCTTTTCTGTCGATTTTATATTTTAGAACGATCTTGAATGATAATTGGGATGGGCTTGTCCTCTTATACTAACTGTTGTTCTGTGAAAGTATTTTGTCAACCGCACGGCGAGGCCCGGGTGTGGCGCGTCGCAGATCCGTCGCTCCAAACCTCTAAAAGACTTCTCATTGAAGAGTTCTTTGTTTTTTCTGCTGTTTTCAGTCCAACAAAAAGAAGGAAGTCGTGCTGAACCAGCCAAGTGTTTTGAAGAAAGCCGAGTCCATTGGAACCTCAGAGAAGAATACAGTGCCCCAGACCCAACGGAACCAGACCCAACGGAACCAGACCCAACGGAACCAGACCCAACGGAACCAGACCCAACGGAACCAGACCCAACCCTGCGACCAGAGGAACGGCAGCAGCAGGTCTGATCGTAAGCGCGTCCCGCAGCACAGAGCGGCGAGCGAGAAGACTGCAGAGTCCACAGAGGAGGACGGGACGAGCGACGCTTCTGGACCTTGTGATCATACGACACTGTCCACCGAGTCCACAGCTCTGCCCACTGGACAAAGCACGCAACAACACACACAGCAGGAAAACACGCAACAACACACACAGCAGGAAAACACGCAACAACACACACAGCAGGAAAACACGCAACAGGAAACCACACAACAACACACAAAGCAGGAAAACATGCAACAACACACAGAGGAGGAAACCACGCAACAACACGCACGGCAAGAAAAGACGCAACAACAGGAAGCCACGCAACAACACACACAAGAGGAAAACACGGCCCTGCGTGGAGACTCTTCCAAACACGACAACGACACTCAGGTCAGTGGAGTGAAACTGTCAGAGAAATGCTTTGTTTCAAAACCTGCTGTTTTATTTGTTTCTTTTTAAAAAAATATGTTCAAATTCAAGAAATAAGAGAACTGGACAAAAAAAAATAATATATATATATATATATATATATAAAATATATATTTCAGAATCAGAATCAGAAAGAGTTTATTGCCATTGTCAATGAACAAAATTCAAAGACGTAGGAACTTGTCTCGGCCTTAAGGTGCAACATAAAACACTGAGCAATAATAAAACAACATATATTCAATCAGAAAAGGGCATGCATTAGGAAACAATTTAAAATTACTATACAATAAAAATAAAAAATAGGCATTCTATGTACACAAGTTTACAGTTATGTTTAAAGTTGTAGTGCAGAAAGTGACAGTGCAGTGAGTGGTTGAATATTGCAGTTAAAGTGACAGGTGTTTTGAAGTGTTCATGAGTCCAACAGCAGAGGGAAAGAAACTATTCTTTGTGGCGGGAGGTTCTGGTCCGGATGGACCGTAGCCTCCTGCCTGAGGGGAGTGGTTCAAACAGACCATGTCCAGGGTGAGAAGGGTCAGCTGTGATCCGACCTGCTCGTCCCAGAGCCCTGGAGACGTACAGGTCCTGCAGAGATGGAAGTCTGCAGCCGATCACCTTCTCAGCAGAACGCACAATGCGCTGTAGTCTCTGTTTGTCCCTGGCTGTGGCTCCAGCAGAGGGCGCTGTAGTCTGTTTTCCCTGGCTGTGGCTCCAGAGTACCACACGGTGATGGAGGAGGTGAGGATGGACTCAATGATGGCCGTGTAGAACTGCACCATCATCTGCACTGGCAGCTTGGCTTTCCTCAGCTGCCGCAGAAGTACATCCTCTGCTGGGCCTTCTTGATGAGGGAGCTGATGGAGGGCTCCCACTTGAGGTCCTGGGTGATGGTGGTGCCCAGGAAGCGGAAGGAGTCCACGGTGGTGATGGGGGAGTCTGTCATGATGAGGGGGGGCTGTGGGCTGTGCTTTCCTGAAGTCCACGATCATCTCCACTGTCTTCTGGGCGTTGAACTCCAGATTGTTACCGGCTGCACCAGGACACCAGCCGGTCCACCTCCCTCCTGTAGACGGACTCATCCCCGTCCGAGATGAGCCCGATGAGGGTGGAGCCGTCCGCAAACTTGATGAGTTTTACGGAGTCGTGGCTGGAGGTGCAGCAGTTTGTGTACAGGGAGAAGTGGAGCTCCTGTGCTGATGGTCCGAGTGTCTGAGACATTCTTCCCCAGCCGCACGCACTGCCTCCGATCCGTCAGGAAGTCAGTGATCCACCTGCAGGTGGAGTCAGGCACGTTGAGCTGGGAGAGCTTGTCCTGGAGCAGAGCAGGGAGGATGGTGTTTGATGAAGAGCTGAAAGTCCACAAACAGGATCCTGGCGTAGGTTCCCGGGGAGTCCAGATGCTGCAGGATGAGTGGAGTGCCAGGTTGATGGTGTCGTCCACAGACCTGTTGGCTCTGTAGGCGAACTGCAGGGGGTCCAGCAGGGAGGAGGTGAAGGACTTGAGGTGGGGCAGGACCAGGCGTTCAAATGACTTCATGACTACAGACGTCAGCGCCACAGGCTTGTAGTCATTAAGTCCAGTGATCCGGGGCTTCTTGGGGACAGGGACAATGATGGACGACTTGAAGCAGGCTGGGACATGGCATGACCCCAGGGAGGTGTTAAAAATGTCTGTGAAGACGGGGGTCTGCTCTCCTGCGCAATGTCTTAATGTAGCGGCAGAGACTCCGTCTGGTCCAGCAGCTTTTCGGGGGTTGGATTTCCGAAATAGCCTGTGAACATCCTGTTCCTGAACTGAGAGGGTGGTGGGGGAGGTGGGGGTGACCAGGTTTGGGTTGGCGGAGGTGGCCACCGTGGGGGGAGGGGGTGGTCACATCAAACCTGGAGTAGAAGGTGTTGAGTTGCTCAGCCAGTTTTCGATTGTCTGCAGCAGGGGGGGCTCGGGCTTGTGGTTGGTGAGGAGCCGGAGCCCCCTCCACACGGAGGCGGGGTTGTTGTCAGAGAACTGCTGCTTCAGACGCGTATTGTACTGTGATTCTCGCTCGGAGAAACCTCTTTGCTAAATCCATACTTTGCGTCTTTGTAGCGCCCCCTGTCACCAGCCCTGTGCGCTGCTGCCTCCTTCTGCTGCCTTAACTGCCTCAGTTTTGGAGTGAACCAGGGTTTGTCATTGTTGAAAGTGACTTTGGTTTGTGTTGCTATGACGCTGTCCTCACAGAACCGAATGTTATGACGTCACAGTGTCCGTGTCCTCATCCAAACTCTCTGTGGCAGCTCTGTGAAGACCTCCCAGTCTGTGATGTCCAAACACGCACGTAGCTCCTCCACTGCCTCATTGGTCCACTTCTTAGAGGTCCTCACTGCAGGTTTTGAGAGCTTCAGCCTCTGTCTGGACGTGGGATCAGGTGGTCTGACTTGTTGTAACAATGATCCAGCGTGTTCTGCTCTCTGGTCTGGACTTTAATAAACTGTCTGTACTTTGGTAGTTCGTGGCTGAGATTCCCCCTTGTTAAAATCCCCCAGGATAATACACAAGGGGTCCGGGAAGGTCCGCTCCACACTCAGAATCTGGTCCGCGAGAGCGCGCGCTGTGCCACGTGCACGTTTGCGCTTGGTGGGATGTAAACAACAGCCAGAATGAATGAATGAACTCAATGTGGCGAGTAGAATGGTTTGCAGTTAATGAAGAGATATTCCAGATCAGGAGAGCAGTGTTTGGAGATCACAGTCACATCTGAAGACCCAGGCGTTGTTGATGTAAAAAACAGACTCCTCCGCCGCGTTTTTACCCCCGGAGAGACCCTTATGACGATCCGCACGAAAGAGGCGAAACCCCTCGAGCTGCACGGCGCCGTCCGGGACCGACTCACTGAGCCACGTCTCCGTGAAGCACAAAACGGGAGATGAAGAAAAGTCTTGTTTCGTCTCATCAGCAGCGCCAGTTCGTCCATTTTGTTGGAGAGTGAGCGGACGTTGGAGAGGAAAATCCCAGGTAGGGGTCCGTGTACCGCGTCTCCTGAGCCGTACGAGGACCCCCGCACGTTTTCCTCGCCTGCGGTGTCTCACTCTTTTAGCCAAAAGAAGGGCTAATTCAGCAGCAGAAGCTAAAAAAAAACTGGAACTAGGTCCGTAGGAGTTATATAAAAAATATATATTTTTTATATATATTAAAATATATATATATTAAATATAATATATTTTTGTTATGTGTGTGTATATATATTGTGTATATTGTGTATATATATATATTATATGTGTGTTATGTATATATATATATATATATATATATATAGTATTGTATGTATATATATATATATGTATGTGTATGTATGTGTATGTATATGTATATATATATATAGTTATTATATATATATATATATATATATATATATATATATATAAAAATAAAAAAACAGGAGTTCTCAGACTTGTTTCACTGATTGAGAATGACTCTTGGATGAGAGTCGAAACTTATCATTTTTTCCATTTGTTTGATGTTTGTTTTAATTTCAGTTTTAATTTCGGTCTAGTCCTTGATTGTAGAGGTTTGTGTCACCCACTTCCTTTTAATTGCCCTTTTTCCTGTGGCCAAAAGTTTTGAGGCCCAAGTACATAGTTCTAAAGTTCAGAGGGATGGAAATGTCAAAAACGGCCTGCAGTGCATTGTGAACTTCAGTCACATATTTCTGAGCAACAGAACAGTCCCAGAACACGTGATAGTCCCAAAACTCATAAGCTATCCAGTTTAAGATCTGAACCTCTTTTGTGTAGTTTGTTGTAATGTTGTGAGTCAGCTCCTTCCATGGTCGTAAAGCACAGATTTGACCCATGGGAATTATTCTTCACTTCCCTCCAAATGACGCCAAGCGTCTGTCATGTGCCAGTAAGGCCTGCACAGGAACCCCCGGCACAACATTACTCTCAGTATGTTTCCATTGAGCTTCATATTCTGGGTCACACCAGCAACGCTCTGATTGGAGCTGAAATAAAGTCAAGCCCCGCCTCCTTTCTCTTTTGAGAATTGTAGAGTTTTAAATCAGATTCGAGGTTTCTTTCCTCGTCCCACAAATCTAGAGAGAGTTTTATTACCCTCCTCAAACAGCCAGTTGGAGATGGAAATCAGGAGAGTCTGGAACAGAGGGAGAGATCCGGGCAAGACATTCATGTTTATAGTTTCAATCCTTTGATCCCAGACTTAAGTCTTAAGTCAGAGTCCATTTTTGAAGATCTTTCAACAATTTTAGAGAAAAACTGTACTCTTTTCTCCACTATAAAGACAGTTCTTTATGGAGGACCACACCTACATATTTAAGAGATTCCGTTTGCCATTTAAATGGGTCAATCTTTGTAAAGGATAGAGGGGGGCGCCAGTGAGAGAGAATTTCAGTTTTTGTATCCAGATATTGGACCAATATCATGAAGGAAATGCATCACTTTAGGTATGGACATGTCTGATTTGGTCAGATATAGTCGGACATCATCTGCAGCAGGCAATTTTATGTTCCGTCCCATCAATTGAAACGCCATAAATGGTTTCCGATTGTCTAATATATTGGGCCAATGGTCCCAACTACAAAGCAAACAACTGAGGGGACCAAGCACAGCCCTGTGTCACCCCTCTTTCCAAAGTTAGTGAGTCTGTCAAGTGACTAATCATTTTGATTCTTGATGTTGGACCATCGTAAAGAGAAATAAATAAGTCCAGCTAACAGAATCCAAAGCCTTCTCAGAGTCTTTCTAACCAGATTGTTATAGTTGTAACTTTACTGAAGTGTCTGTTGTATCTCACAATGCACTTGAACTACTTTGGACCTATTGAAACGTGTGATTCGCCTGTGTTTTTTAGGTTTCAGAATCTCCAAATCAGGAGCAGGAGATGAGGACATCACCATCACCACCAGAGGGCGACGTGCAAACCGAAACTGTCAGTGCAGAGCAGCAGAGGGTGCCAGACAGGCCACTGACTGAGAGCGCGGTGGGGTCAGAGGTCACACAGGACAGAGGAGACAAACTCGGAGCTGAAGATGTTTCACTGAAGCAGAGCAGCTTTGAAGAGGAAGAGAAGAGCGACCAATGCAAAGAGGAGCCGCCTGAAACGCACAGACAAGAAGGTACGTTTGTAAAAGAGACGCGCCGACGAGAAGGTACGTTTGTAAAAGAGACGCGCCGCAGAGAAGGGTACGTTTGTAAAAGAGACGCGCGACGAGAAGGTACGTTTGTAAAAGAGACGCGCCGACGAGAAGGTACGTTTGTAAAAGAGACGCGCCGACGAGAAGGTACGTTTGTAAAAGAGACGCGCCGACGAGAAGGTACGTTTGTACAAAGAGACGCGCTGACGAGAAGTACGTTTGTAAAAGAGACGCGCCGACGAGAAGGTACGTTTGTAAAAGAGACGCGCTGACGAGAAGGTACGTTTGTAAAGAGACGCGCTGACGAGAAGGTACGTTTGTAAAAGAGACGCGCCGACGAGAAGGTACGTTTGTAAAGGAGACGCGCGACGAGAAGGTACGTTTGTAAAGGAGACGCGCCGACGAGAAAGGTACGTTTGTAAAGGAGAACGCGCCGACGAGAAGGTACGTTTGTAAAGGAGACGCGCCGACGAGAAGGTACGTTTGTAAAAGAGACGCGGACAACGACGAGAAGGTACGTTTGTAAAGGAGACGCGCCGACGAGAAGGTACGTTTGTAAAGGAGACGCGCCGACGAGAAGGTACGTTTGTAAAGGAGACGCGCCGACGAGAAGGTACGTTTGTAAAAGAGACGCGCCGACGAGAAGGTACGTTTGTAAAAGAGCGCCGACGAGAAGGTACGTTTGTAAAGAGACGCGCCGACGAGAAGGTACGTTTGTAAAAGAGACGCGCCGACGAGAGAGGTAAAAGAGACGCCGCGAGATACGTTTGTAAAGGAGACGCGCCGACGAGAAGGTACGTTTGTAAAAGAGACGCGCCGACGAGAAGGTACGTTTGTAAAAGAGACGCGCCGACGAGAAGGTACGTTTGTAAAGGAGACGCGCCGACGAGAAGGCACGTTTGTAAAAAAAACGGCACAGGAGACTTACTTCCCTTCTCGTTGGTGTAATTCTAAGTCCTGATGAGGAAACGAAATGTGTGGTTTTCAGTAAAAAAAATAAAAATGGTAAAACATGAGATGCCAAAACAAAGGAACAAGAGCAGGGATAAAAGACAAGAACATACAGGTAATCTAGAATGTGTAGACTTTGTAAGACCACTGGGGAGGAAATTAGCCTATGTGCGCTCACCATAATAAACTCTGTAGTAAATGCCTCCCTCTTGTGGTGTTTCAGCGCCAGAGCAGATGGTGACGCTGCAGCTGGTGAAGAACGACTCGTATGAGAAGGGCACAGACCTGATGGTGGTCAACGTCTATATAAAGGGAGTCTGCAGAGAAACGGCCCGCGTCATCTTCAGAGAGCAGGACTTCACACTCATCTTTCAGACCAGGTAACAGACTTTGGACCAGGTAAAATACAAAAGGAGCTAGACTTTACACACAGCCAGATGATTGGTTAAGAGAGAACACAGACTCAGCAAAAAGTATAGAAACACAAAAGAATCATTTGTCTCCAAACTCTGACTTGATCACGTGCTAAAGCGCTGTGTTTCCACCAATGCTAACTTATATGTGGAGCCTTAGCAACACAAAACTAGCAAAGCACGTTAGCAACAGCTGTTTCCTGTTTGTGGCGGCGTCAAGTGTGGCTTTGCACACAAGGCAAAGACATGAGGCAAAACTGTTCCTGTGCACACTAGCATTAGCCACGCCCCTCACACACACTAACTGGAGTGACTAAAGGTCTTTTGGTGACTCGCTCAGATTGACCTCAGGGTTAGAAAGTATTATTCAAGAAGATTTTAGATTCAATTGATTAAGAAAATATGTTGATATATGGGTGATGTCAGTTGCTCTTTAGGCATGGAGACACTCAAAGGTGAACTGGTCTGAGATCTGAGAGTGACTCTGCTGATGTTTTTGTTTGTTCAGTGACACAAACTTCCTGCGGCTGCACTCGGGCTGTGGACCCAACACCATGTTCAGGTGGCAGGTCAAACTCAGGTAAAACACAGAGAATATAAGAGCTACTTGAAGAGAAACGGTCATGTCTTCACTCTGTGTTTGTGCGACAGGAACCTGATCGAGCCGGAGCAGTGCACTTACTCTTTCACTCCGTCTCGTCTGGACATCGTCCTGAAGAAGAGGCACAGCCAGCGCTGGGGCGGTTTGGAGGCTCCAACCACACAAGGTCTGCTACCACGCTTCTGCTACCGCGCTTTACTGCTGCCGCGCTTCTGCTGCTGGCGCGCTTCTGCTGCCGCGCCTCTGCTGCCGCGCCTCTGCTGCCGCGCCTCTGCTGCCTGCGCTTGTGCTGCCGCGCTTCTGCTGCCTCTAACGTGTCCGAGTCGTACCGTTGCTGGCCCAGTTCGCTGTGACCCCTCCTGTGACGTGTCTGCTGTGACCTGTGACCTCTGTGACCTCCTGTGACTTGATCCTGTGACCTCCTGTGACCTGCTGTGACCTGCTGTGACCTGTGACCTGTGACCTGCTGTGACCTGCTGTGCCTGCTGTGACCTGCTGTGACCTCCTGTGACCTGCTGTGACCACCTGTGACCCTGTGACCTGCTGTGACCTGCTGTGACCTGCTGTGACCTGCTGTGACTGCTGCTGTGACCTGCTGTGACCTGCCTGACCCTGTGACCTCCTGTGACCCTCCTGTGACCCTGTGACCTGACCTCCTGTGACCTCCTGTGACCTGCTGTGACCTGCTGTGACCTGCTGTGACCTGCTGTGACCTGCTGTGACCTGCTGTGACCTGCTGTGACCTGCTGTGTGACCTGCTGTGACCTGCTGTGACCTGCAGGGCGTGTGTTTTCTGACCACAAGCTGCTGTTTCCTCTGTTTAAGGTGCAGTGGGGGGTGCAAAGGTGGCAGTGCCTTCGAGCCCTGCGTGTTTGGAGAAGAGTCAGCCAGGCAGCAGTCAGCACAGTCTGCCCGCCTCAGAGGAGCCTCCGCGGGGCGTCGAGGACAAACCCAAGGCCCCTAAAGCTCCAGCGCGAGTTGACGACAGCGGCCTGGACACGGTGGCTCCTCGATCTGAACATGTGTCTCTGAAGAGCGAGCCGGCCGTCACCACGGTGAGAACAAGACTCGATGTGTCTACATTTACTGGATGGACTGGTGAATGACAGACGCTTGGGTCAAATCTGTGCTTACGACATGGAAGGAGCTGATCAAAACATACTGACTAAACAAAGAGGTTCAGGTCTTAAACTGGTCGGCTTCTGACCAAGGTTTTGGACCAAACAGAACTGACCTGAGACTCAAGGTCTGGATTACAAAAGGTCTAAAGGTTTTTCAGATTGTAAAAGAGAATCACATGAAAAGCTCTGAGATGTTGAAAGAATCCTTTGACCTGGAGAAACAGGACTTTTATTTCTTTTTAACAAATAAGGAGTGATTATAACCAAGACATGAAACAAAGTCCTGACCATTGAAACCCTCTGAGATGTTTATCAAGGATTATGAAGCAGGACTTTCAAGAGGAATAAGATCTGAATTATATCAGTGCATTTCTAATCTGGACAAATACTCGACTAAATATATTAAAAACCCTCTGAACTTTAGAGCTTTGTACTTGGGCCTCAGAACTCCCCCCCGTCCTACTAAACCCTTTGTGGGAGTAGGATCTCTCCTTCACTGTGGAACTCCTCCAGGTTTCTACTTTCTCCCAGATGGATATAGAAATGGATGACACAAACCTCAACGATCAAGGACTGGACTGACATTGGAACAGACATCAGGCAAATGGAACAAATGACATTCAGACTTAATTTGGTAATGGACAAATTTGACAGACTTTGGACCAAATGGAACTTTTAATTTAAATGTTTTTGTGATTTAGTTTCTTTTGATGTTTAGTTGATGTCCATGTCTTATTTTCATCCTCGTTCTCTGGTTGTCTTGTATTCTGTGTTTTTATGTTTATAAAAAAAAAAAAAAAAAAGCCTAAACCAAGATAATGAGCAGTACTTGGATGTGTGCAGCCCAAGCCACGTGCATGGTGCAGCCCATGTCTCACGCTCCTGCGCTCAGCGAGGCCCGGGAGGAAGAGGAGGAGAGGAAGGTGTGTCTGCCCGGCTTCACTGGACTGGTCAACCTCGGAAACACCTGCTTCATGAACAGTGTCATCCAGTCTCTGTCTAACACGCGCGAGCTCAGGGACTATTTCCACGGTAACGCCACCAGAACTGACACCCCTGACCCCGGACACCCCCCGGACCCCTTGGACTCCCCTGACCCCGGACCCCCCGGACCCCCTGACTCGGACACAGAATTCTACCTGAGGATTCTGGCCTGAACCTGAGATTGAAGCCGACACGTTCCACTGACTCAGTGAATCTGATGTTTTTTCCAGATCGAGCGTTTGAGTCTGAGATAAACTGTAATAATCCTCTGGGGACGGAGAGACGTCTGGCCATCGGGTTTGCGGTTCTGCTCCGAGCTCTGTGGAAGGGGACGCACCAACGCCTTCCAGCCCTCCAAACTCAAGGTGTCGCTCAAGTCACACACTCACCGTTCATGTAGATTCAGATTGAGGTCACTCTGTGCTTCCTCACTGCTCGCTCTGTTGTGCTTCCTCACTGCTCACTCTGTGGTGCTTCCTCACTGCTCACTCTGAGGAAGCACAGAGTGAGCAGTGAGGAAGCACACTGTTTCACTCTGTGCTTTCACTGCTCATCTGTGCTTCCTCACTGCTCACTCAGTGCTCCACTGCTCACTCTGTGGTGCTTCTCACTGCTCACTCTGTGGTGCTTCCTCATGCATCTGTGGTGCTTCGCTCTGTTGGTGCTTCCGCTCTCTGTTGCTTCGGTTGTGCCTCACCTCACTGCTCACTCTCACTCTCTTTGTGCTTCCCACTGCTTCAGTCTGTTCTTCCTCACTGCTTTCACTCTGTTGTGCTTCCTCACTGCTCGCTCTGTTGTGCTCCTCACTGCTCACTCTGTTGTGCACTTCGCTCTGTTGTGCTTCCTCACTGCTTCTGCTCACTCTGTTGTGCTTCCTCACTGCTCACTGCTCACACTCACTGCTGTTGTGCTTCCTCACTGCTCACTCTGTTGTGCTTTCCTCATGCTCATTTGTGTGCTTCGCCTCTGTGGCTCCTCACGCTCTGTTGGGTCACCTCTGTTGCTTCCTTCCGCTTCTGTGGTGGCCTGTGCTCCCTGCTCTCTGTGGTGCTTCTCACTGCTCGCTCTGTGGTGCGTGCTTCCTACTGCTCACTCTGCTTCGCTGTCTGTTGTGCTTCCTCACTGCTGCTTTCTGTGTGCTCTCCTCACTGCTCGCTCTGTGTGCTTCCTCACTGCTCGCGCTTCTGTTGTGCTCTTCTCACTGCCGCTCTGCTCGCTCTGTGTGCTTCCTCACTGCTCGCTTCATCGCCTCAGTCTGTTGTGCTTCCTACTGCTCGCTCTGTTGTGCTTCTCACTGCTCGCTCTTGTTGTGCTTCCTCACTGCTCGCTCTGTTGTGCTCCTTTGCTCACTCTGCTTCCTGTTTTGTGCTCCACTGCTCTCTGTGGTGCTTCTCACTCTGTGGTGTTCCTCACTGCTCACGCTCTGTTGGTGCTTCCTCACTGCTCGCTCTGTTGTCTTCCTCACTCACTCAGGCTTCCTCATCACTCAGTGCTTCCTCACTGTGCTTCCTCACTGCTCGCTCGTGGTGCTTCCTCATGCTTCTCACTGCTCACGCTCTGTGGTGCTTCCTCATGCTCTGCTCACTCTGTGGTGCTTCCTCCTCACTCTGCTCGCTCTGTGTCTTCTCAACTGCTCTCTGTCGTCTTGGTGCTTCCTCACTGCTCGCTCTGTTGTGCTTCCTCACTGCTCACTCACTGTGGTGCTTCCTCACTGCTCGCTCTGCTGTGCTTCTCACTGCTCACTCTGTTGTGCTTCCTCACTGCTTCCTCACTGCTCACTCTGTTGTGCTTCCTCACTGCTCACTCTGTTGTGCTTCCTCACTGCTCACTCTGTTGTGCTTCCTCAGGCGATCGTGGCGAGCAAAAGCAGTCAGTTCACCGGCTACGCATGACGCTCAGCATGAGTTCATGGCCTTCCTGTTGGACGGACTTCACGAGGATCTGAACCGGATCCAGAACAAACCCTACACTGAGACCGTGGACTCGGACGGGCGCCTGGACGAGGTGAGGAAACGACCCGATGCTCTCAGGGTGAAATGATCAGGTCCGTCCACACATTTCATCTCACTTTGGCTCAAGGGAAGATTAGTCGAGGTTTCATGTGTTCACCACGCCTCAGACCATCTGGACCAAGGGAAGAATGACCAGTACCAGTAAAAGTCCTGTTCTCGTGGGCTCTGAGGTTCTCGGGGCTCTGAGGTTCTCGTGGGCTCTGAGGTTCTCGTGGCTCTGAGGTTCTCGTGGGCTCTGAGGTTCTCGTGGGCTCTGAGGTTTCTTCTCTGTGGGCTCTGAGGTTCTCTGGTCGGCTCTGGGTTCTCGTGGGCTCTGAGGTTCTCGTGGGCTCTGAGGTTCTCGTGGGCTCTGAGGTGGGCTCGTTCGGTGGGCTGAGGTTCTCCTGGGCTCTGACGTTTCCGGTGGCTCTGACGTTCTCCTGGCGTTGCAGGTTGTGGCGGAGGAAGCCTGGCAGAGACACAAGATGAGAAATGACTCGTTCATCGTGGATCTGTTTCAGGGACAGTTCAAGTCCAAGCTGGTCTGTCCCACCTGCTCCAAGGTGACTTTTCTTTCTTTACGTTGACCAAACGCAGTGACCGTTCCAAAGCAGATGTAAAAGTGTCGTCCTCGTCTTCAGGTCTCCATCACCTTTGACCCGTTCCTTTACCTGCCCGTGCCACTGCCGCAGAAACAAAAGGTTCTGTCAGTCTTCTACTTCGCTAAAGAGCCTCATAAAAAACCCGTCAAGGTAAAAGTTTTACAAAGTCTAAAGTGTAAAGGATCTTGAGTTTCAGGCGCATGTCGTCACCTAAAGTCTGTTTTTTAGTTCCTGGTGAGTGTGAGCAAAGAGCACTCGAGCACAGCAGAGGTTCTGGAGTCCATCTCTCGGAGCGTGAGGGTCAAACCAGAGAACCTGCGCCTGGCCGAGGTGAGGTGAGGACCACAGGAGGTTTAGGTCTGAGCGCTGTAGTGAGGACCACAGAGGTTTAGGTCTGAGCGCTGTGTAGTGAGGACCACAGGAGGTTTAGGTCTGAGCGCTGTAGTGGAGGACCACAGGAGGTTTAGTCTGAGCGCTGTAGTGAGGGACCACAGGAGGTTTAGGTCTGAGCGCTGTAGTGAGGACCACAGGAGGTTTAGGTCTGAGCCGCTGTAGTGAGGACCACAGGAGGTTTAGGTCTGAGCGCTGTAGTGAGGACCACAGGAGGTTTAGGTCTGAGCGCTGTAGTGAGGACCACAGGAGGGTTTAGGTCTGAGCTGTAGTGAGGACCACAGGAGGTTTAGGTCTGAGCGCTGTTAGTGAGGACCACAGGAGGTTTAGGTCTGAGCGCTGTAGTGAGGACCACAGGAGGTTTAGGTCTGAGCGCTGTAGTGAGGACAGGAGGTTTAGGTCTGAGCGCTGTAGTGAGGACCACAGGAGGTTAGGTCTGAGCGCTGTAGTGAGGACCACAGGAGGTTTAGGTCTGAGCGCTGTAGTGAGGACCACAGAGGTTTAGGTCTGAGCGCTGTAGTGAGGACCACAGGAGGTTTAGGTCTGAGCGCTGTAGTGAGACCACAGGGGTTTAGGTCTGGCGCCTGTAGTGGAGAACAGGAGGTTTAGGTCTGAGCGCGTAGAGGACCACAGTCTGAGCGCTGTAGTGAGGAGGTTTAGGTCTGAGCGCTGTAGTGAGGACCACTAGGTGAGCGCTGGTGAGACCACAGGAGGTTAGGTCTGAGCGCTGAGTGAGGACGTTTAGTCTGAGCTGTAGTGAGGACCACAGGAGGTTTAGGTCTGAGCGCTGTAGTGAGGACCACAGGAGGTTTAGGTCTGAGCGCTGTAGTGAGGACCACAGGAGGTTTAGGTCTGAGCGCTGTAGAGCCAGAGTTGGCACGCTCACATTTGAACGTCAGTGTGTTTCTGGTCTTGCAGGAGGTCCAGTGTGTGGTTCATGTGTGTTTCTGGTCTTGCAGGTGTCCAAGTGTCGGTTCCAGCGCACCTTTCTGCCGTCACACTCCCTGGACACTGTGTCTGCGTCGGACATGTTGTTCTGCTTTGAGGTGATCTCCAGAGACCTGGCCAAAGAGCGAGTGGTGGAGCTGCGCGTGCATCAGGTACAGCAGGAGCCGCAGGAGGACTGTGCTCTTACGGGTTTAGAGAATCAGAATGGGACTAAACCTATTTAGATGTTGAATAAACCACATTTTACAAGGCCTATTCTAAATACCAAACCATTTTCTATGTTTTAAGAAACTTCAAGTCCCCAACATTCCGATTCCAAAGTGCGCTGCGTGTCTGAAGCCGCCTGGGCCTGAGGAGGACAAGCTGAAGAGATGCACTCGCTGTTACCGCGTTGGATACTGCAACCAGTGAGTGCGGCGGCCCCGGCGTGCGGCGGCCCCGTGCGGCGGCCCCGTGCGGCGGCCCCGGCCCCGTGCGCCGGCCCCGTCCTTCGGCCCCGTGCGCCGGCGGCCCGTGCACGTGACATGAGACTAAAACCGACTGTAACCTGGTCCTCCTTCTTCGCAGGGCGTGTCAGAAGAGCCACTGGCCCAACCACAAGGCGCTGTGTCGGCCGCACACGGAGCTCGTCGGGCTGCCTTTCCTCATCAGCGTCCCAGAGTCCAGGCTGAGCCACGCCCGCCTCACTCAGCTGCTCGAGGGCTTCTCCAGGTTTGTCTGGGTCTAGCTTTGACTCCTAACCCACGCTCAGGACCGTGGAGACCTGGACTGGCCAGTTGGGTCTTGCGGTCATAAATGGAGTTCAGATTGAGCCCACAAAGTCCATCCCGAGCCTACGGTCCGAACCCTACCCGGGCCGGACCGCGGTTACAAACACAAGCTTTGACCTTTTGTGCGTTTGTGTTTACAAGCTCTTTGGCCTGAAAGTGGTGAGAAAGACATTGAGGTGAACAATTAGAACGCTCGGACTGTGTTGAGAACGTGAGGAGAACGTGAGCTGCACGTTTGGACCATTGCAGAACTGGACTCTTTCAGACGGTCAAACTTGTAATGAGTGTGTTTGTGCAGGTTTTCGGTGAACGTGTTCCAGCCTCCGTTTCAGTCGGGCCGCTTGTCTCCAGAGAGCTGCCAGTCTCGCTCAGACCTGGCCCCGCTCTCAGTGCCCTCTGAAGGGTCCGAGGACGAGGCCATGGGTGAAGAACCATCAGAGAGCGAGGAGCAGACGGAGTGTGCCCAGGCGTCGTGCGCTCAGGCCTCAGCGCTGCAGCCCAAAGACACGCCGCTCCTCTCTCCGCTCTCGTCTCCTTCCACCACAGACTCTGGGATCTCTGAGCTCGCCTCCTCTGCACCCTCTGCACCCTCTGCACCCTCTGCACCCTCTGCACCCTCTGCACCCTCTGCACCCTCTGCCTCCTGCTGCTCCGATCCAAACGCAGAGAAGGAGACGTCCTGTGAGAAGGCAGTGCGGCCTGAAGGTAACTCGATGTTCCTCTGACCTGGTGGACCAAAACCAGCTGATGTGTCCGTTCAGCTAAAACATTTAAGATGATTAAACATTACTACATCGAGGAGTTCATGTCAGAAGAACATCTGACATGACTGTTTCATGAATCCGCCCTGTGCTGATGTGGCCAGCTGAAGTTAAAGTGTTAATCCTAAAGTTCTTCCATGTTTGTGACCTTTGTGTTTGCCGTTTCCTTCAGCGGCTGTGACTGGATATCAGCACTCGAGTGAAGCTCTGTCTGCTCAGAGTCAGTTCTACATTTCACTCTTGGACTCAAACAACAAGGAGCAGAAGATGGAAGAGCGAGGTAACGGCCCAGAGCCACATACAAAGACCCCGCACATGCACATGGAGCAAAGAAAAGCTTTGCCCCCTCAGCTTTGAGAAGGTCGTCTCTATTATCATTGCCTCAACCTTCTGCTGGTTCCCTTCCAGAGGACAGTCTCCTGGAGCTGGGCGAGGACATGACGCTGGAGCTGGTGTGGAAGAATAATGAGCGTCTGAAGGAGTATGTTCTGGTGAGCTCCAAAGACCTGGAGTTTGAGGACGACCCGGGTTCTCTGAGTGAGACGGCTCGTGCTGGACACTTCTCTCTGGAGCAGTGTCTGAACCTGTTCACGAGGCCCGAGGTGCTGGCGCCGGAGGAAGCCTGGTGAGGTTTCTACTGCCAGATTGTGACGTTTATAATCCTGATGCTCTAACTGTTCTGGTCTGTTCTGAAGGTACTGTCCCAAATGTCAGCAGCACAGAGAGGCCTCCAAGCAGCTTCTGCTCTGGCGTCTGCCCAACGTCCTGATCATCCAACTCAAACGCTTCTCCTTCAGGAGCTTCATCTGGAGAGACAAGATCAACGACATGGTGGACTTCCCCGTCAGGTACGTGTCCACAAACACAGGGATTGTGAAGGTCAAGTTTGCAGTAAATCAAATCCTAAAATGTGCTTTTTGTGTTAGAAACCTGGACCTGAGTAAGTTCTGCATCGGTCAGAAGGACGAGATGCAGCAGCCGCCCGTTTACGACCTTTACGCCGTGATAAACCACTACGGCGGCATGATCGGGGGGCACTACACGGCGTACGCCCGTCTGCCCAGCGACAAGAACAGCCAGCGCAGCGATGTCGGTGAGAAGCTGCTGCTTTTCAACACTCACACGTGCGGTTAGACCCCGCCCCCTCTGTCCTTGTCTCCTCAGGTCCTCATGCTTCCTCTGTCCTTGTCTCCTCAGGTCGTCATGCTTCCTCTGTCCTTGTCTCCTCAGGTCCTCATGCTTCCTCTGTCCTTGTCTCCTCAGGTCCTCATGCTTCCTCTGTCCTTGTCTCCTCAGGTCGTCATGCTTCCTCTGTCCTTGTCTCCTCAGGTCGTCATGCTTCCTCTGTCCTTGTCTCCTCAGGTCGTCATTGTTCCTCTGTCCTTGGTCCTGCCAGGCCTCATCTTCCTCTGTCCTTGTCTCCTCAGGTCCTCATGCTCTCCTCTGTCCTTGTCTCCTCAGTCCTATAGGCATTCTCTGTCCTGTGTCTCCTCAGGTCCTCATTGCTTCCTCTGTCCTTGGTCTCCTCAGGTCCTCATGCTTCCTCTGTCCTTGTCTCCTCAGGTCGTCATGCTTCCTCTGTCCTTGTCTCCTCAGGTCCTCATGCTTCCTCTGTCCTTGTCTCCTCAGTGTCTCATGCTTCCTCTGTCCTTGTCTCCTCAGGTCGTCATGCTTCCTCTGTTCCTTGTCTCTCAGGTCGTCATGCTTCCTCTGTCCTTGTCTCCTCAGGTCGTCATGCTTCCTTGTGTCTTGTCTCCTCAGGTCGTCATGCTTCCTCTGTCCTTGTCTCCTCAGGTCGTCATGCTTCCTCTGTCCTTGTCTCCTCAGGTCGTCATGCTTCCTCTGTCCTGTCTCCGTCTCCTCAGTGTCTCATGCTTCCTCTGTCTTGTTCTCTCAGGTCCTCATGCTTCCTCTGTCCTTGTCTCTCAGGTCCTCATGCTTCCTCTGTCCTTGTCTCCTCAGGCCTCATGCTTCCTCTGTCCTTGTCTCTCAGGTCTCATGCTTCCCTCTGTCCTTAGTCTCTCTCAGGTCCTCATGCTTCCTCTGGCTTGTCCTGTGTCCTCTGCTTCCTCTGTCCTTGTCTCTCCTGTCTCCTCAGGTCCTTCATGCTTCTCTGTCCTTGTCTCCTCAGTTTCCTCTGCTTTCCTCTCTGTTCCTGTCTCCTCAGGTTCCTCATGCTTCCTCTGTCCTTGTCTCCTCAGGTCCTCATTCTTCCTCTGTCCTGTCTCCTCAGGTCTCATGCTTCCCCTCTCTCTGTCTGCTCTCCTCAGGTCTATGTCCTTCCTCGTCTCATTTCTGTTTTTTGTCTCCTATCTGTTCTTTTTTATTCCCCCTGTCCTTGTCTCCTCAGGTCCTCATGCTTCCTCTGTCCTTGTCTCCTCAGGTCTCATGCTTCCCCTCTGTCCTTGTCTCCTCAGTCCTCATGCTTCCCTCTGTCTCTCCTTGTCTCCTCAGGTCCTCATGCTTCCTCTGTCCTGTGTCTCTGTCGTCTGCTCCTCTGTCTCTTCTGTCTCCTCAGGTCGTCATGCTTCCTCTGTCCTTGTCTCCTCAGGTTCATGCTTCCCCTCTGTCCTTGTCTCCTCAGGTCCTCATGCTTCCCCTCTGTCCTTGTCTCCTCAGGTCCTCATGCTTCCCCTCTGTCCTTGTCTCCTCAGGTCCTCATGCTTCCCCTCTGTCCTTGTCTCCTCAGGTCCTCATGCTTCCCTCTGTCCTTGTTCTCCTCAGGTCCTCATGCTTCCCCTCTGTCCTTGTCTCCTCAGGTCGTCATGCTTCCCTCTGTCCTTGTCTCCTCAGGTCGTCATGCTTCCTCTGTCCTTGTCTCCTCAGTCCTCATGCTTCCCTCTGTCTCTTGTCTCCTCAGGTCCTCATGCTTCCCCTCTGTCCTTGTCTACTCTCAGGTCCTCATGCTTCCCCTCTGTCCTTGTCTCCTCAGGTCCTTCATGCTTCCCCTCTGTCCTTGTCTCCTCAGGTCTCATTGCTCCCCTCTGTCCTTGTCTCCTCAGGTCCTCATTGCTTCCCTCTGTCCTTGTCTCCTCAGGTCCTCATGCTTCCCTCTGTCCTTGTCTCCTCAGGTCCTCATGCTTCCCTCTGTCCTTGTCTCCTCAGGTCCTCATGCTTCCCCTCTGTCCTTGTCTCCTCAGGTCGTCATGCTTCCCCTCGTGTCCTTGTGCTCCTCAGGTACGTCATGCTTTCCCCTCTGTCCTTTGTCTCCTCAGGTCGCTCATGCTTCCTCTGTCCTGTCTCCTCATCGGTCCATCCTCATGCTTCCCCTCTGTCTGTCCTCCTCAGGCTCCTCAATGCTTCCCTCTGTCCTTGTCTCCTCAGGTGCTCATGCTTCCCCTCTGATCCTTGTCTCCTCAGGTCCTTCATTGCTTCCCTCTGTCCTTGTCTCCTCAGGTCCTCATGCTTCCTCTGTCCTTGTCTCCTCAGGTTGGCGTCTGTTTGACGACAGCACGGTCACGATGGTGGAGGAGTCTCAAGTGGTGACGCGTTATGCGTACGTCCTGTTCTACCGCCGCAGGAACAGTCCAGTGGAGCGACCGCCCCGAGTGCCCCGCCCACTGGGAGCAGAGTCACCCACAGGTGCAGGAGCGGCCGCCAGCCAGGTGAGGGCGCTCTTCTCTGAACATCACAGGGTTAGGGCTGCACCAGAGGAAAAGAGACGAACCACAGTAGACCAACTTTAGGTCAACCAAACCGGTTTGTGCCGCTGGACTAAAACCACGTCTCATCCACGCGGTCCAAACCAGTCGTAAACGTCTCTCTTCCTCAAACCTGCAGCCGCAGCCCTCAGACGTATGGGTTAAAGGTTAGTTGTTTAGCGCGTGTTTAGCGCGTGTTTAGCGCGTGTTTGGCGCGTGTTTGGCGCGTGTTTGGAGCGTGTTTTTAAGCGTGTTTAGAGCGTGTTATTGCCGCGCACACTCACTGTTTAAAAGTATAATCCTGTCTCACTTTGTACTCGGCACATTCTTTGAGTTAAAAGTCTTTCTGCAGACCTTGACCCCGGTTTCCGCCAATCGCAGGCCTCTCTGATTTGGCGCGAGTTGGAGGAAGACGAGGGTCTGCGCAGACGTGTGAGGGGCCGAGAGGCAGAGCGCGGGGCCCCCAGGAGCGGCAGAGACCAGAGACACAGCAGCTTCTCAGAGCATCAGGACGACGACTGGACCAAATTTCTGCTGCTCGCTACGGCCGCCGCCACGCTCGCTCTGTTCATCAACATGCTCTACTCTCTGCTGCACCGGATCTAGACCAGGACTAGACCAGGACTAGACTTGGACTGAAGCCGGTCTCGTCTGGTGCCTGAGGCTGTTCATCCCTTTAACTGTGTCTCTGAAGACGGCGTTTGCACTTTAGATTTATGCAAAGACTCTGAAGCTTATGACTTTATCCGAATCCACTTTCCCCGCCCTCGTCTCCCATTGGTCTGCTCTGAGTGAGTGACAGCTGGATTGATGACTCGTGTTCTGATGACTCGTGTTCTGAACGCTGTGTAACTCTATGTCACGAACACAAATCCTGTCTCTTTATGTGACATCGGCTCGTTTTTATCCAACTCTGAAAATGTCAGAAATGTAATTTATTTGAAATACAATGGTGAAAATCAAAATGAGTGATTGTGTTTTTAGAGGCCGATTTACAAATGAGAAAACATGTTTTTATCTCCGTGAGTTTAAATGACATCGTCTCATTTATTTGACCCTTTGAAGCGAAAATTCTTTAACGTTTCTATTTCATAATGTCTTTGATCTAAAAAGTGTTCATTTAGTCCAAACACAAGGATCAGTCGCTCTGTCGTTCACATTGAGCGTCAAATCTGGATTTACTTAATCAGGTTCTTGAAACTGAAGGTTTGTGACGTCGCTGCCGGCGAGCACGCCGCCGCCGCCCGAGCGCGCCGCCGCCGCCCGAGCGCGCCCTCCGAGCGTGCCTCAGACAGACTGGACCCTTTGAGTGGATTTGAAAGTTCTGTTTGTCAATAAAGACGCCTGGAAGCGCTGCTCACGTGGAAATCCAATGTGTGTTTATTCCTGTCCTTCTTCTGTAAAAGTGCTTCAGATCAGGGAGTTTCTGTTGACACTCATTTGTGTTTCAGGCCTCGAGCGAGTCTCTGTTCGGACCGGACTTGGACCAAGACCAAGACCAAGACCAAGACCAAGACGGGGCCTCAACTCTGAGTCCTGAGATGAGCCAGAGCGCAGCACCGTCCTACAGCAACATGGAGGAGGTGGACTGAACCGGGACTGGACCGGGACACCCTCGGACAGGGACACATACGACGGGGACTCGGACGGGGACGCCCTCGGGCGGGGGCGGGGACGCCCTCGGGCGGGGACGGGGACACCCTCGGACGGGGACACACTCGTTATCGCACACCTCGAACGGGGACGCCGCGGGGACGGGGACACCTCTCGACCGGCGGCGAAGACGCCTCCGGGCGGGGACGGGGACACCCTCAGGACGGGACAACACTCGACGGGGACAACCGCACACCCAGACGGGACATCACTCGACGGACACGCAGCACACTTCGGACGGGACGCACTCGGCGGGGCGGGACGCCCTCGGTGGGCGGGGACGGGACACCTCGGACGGGGACACCCTCGGATACGGGGACACCTCGGAACGGGACACGCACACAGCTTCGGACGGGGAAACCACACATCGGACGGGGACAGGGGCCAAAAATCGACGGGACAGCGTCACACACGGACGGGGACACCCACAACTCGGACGGGGCACACTCGGACGGGCCACGCACGACAACTCGGACGGGACGCTCGGGGCGGGGGCGCGGGGACGCCTCAGGCGGGGCGGGGACGCCTCTGGCGGGGGACACACACACCCTCGGACGGGGACACACACACCCTCGGACGGGGACACACACACCCTCGGACGGGGACACACACACCCTCGGACGGGGACACAGGAAAGACAAGAGTCCAAACGAAGACGTCGAGGTGCTCTTTTCAAACGTCGTGTATTTACTCCATCTTCATCAAGGAATGCTCATTTACAGACTTTAACCTTCGCTCACTGCGGCGTGTGGAGTGAGCCACCTGCCTCTAGGTGGCGCTGTCCCCTGCACTGAGCCCCTGGAGCTAAAACACAGGGCTTTCAATCTTCTCTGGGCCTCAGCGACGTCGCCGGGTTTGCTCCAGCGTTTGCTCTTTGTGTTCTGCAGCGTCGGTCTGGTCGGGTCGGGTCCTGCGCCAGCCCGACGTCGGGTCGGGTCCTGCGCCAGCCCGACGTCGGGTCGGGTCCTGCGCCAGCCCGACGTCGGGTCGGGTCGGGTCAGGACCTGCGCCAGCCCGACGTCGGGTCAGAAGCTCCAGACAAACGCGGTGACTCGGGCTTTGTGGCTGACCTTGGTGCTGACCCGTGCAGGGCAAATGTCAAACTGTGGCTGTTTTCTAGACTTTAGCGGGAAGAATAAAAACGGGCGCTGACTTTTTTTTTCTGCAGATGCTCATTGGGTGTGTTTTGTTTTGTACTTTAGACTCTGGAGCATGATGCATGTCCTCCACGTTCTGTTGTTCTCGTGTGTCGTGTCCTTTGGTTCTCCTGTGCTTTTGATGACAGATCCGACATGGGGTCGTTACAGTGCTGCTGCCGGAGAATAAATGGTTAATATAACTCTTTGACAATGGCTCAAACGACTCTGATTTCACACATTCAGGCTTTACTGTTCAACCAGAAGGTCCTGGGTTCAACTCCTGGAGGGGCTTTTTATGTGGAGTTTGTAAGTTCTCCCTGTGGAAACATTTTGGTTTAAAACATTTGCATGTTCTTCATGTTGGCGCTCAGAGCAAACGGAGACACAGAAAACCATTCATTATGAAAGAAAAAGATTCAGTCGTTTCATCTGGACTCTGTTTTTTAGAAGAACGAGCCGTTTCGACCCTGTGGATCCAGCTGAGTAAGCCCCGCCCACCGGGCGGGACCTCCTGATAAAGGGTGTTTACGGTCTCACATGAGACGACTCTGTTTAGTCACAGCCCTGTAATGGGCTCTACATCTATTGTACACTGACTTTCTCTCCCTCATCACTGAGCACCTCATTACCCTCAGAATGCCCCGGTCTTAAACCTCCATTTCTGTTTAAAGAGGATTCTCTTTTTAACAAAGATGTCCTCCCCCTCCTCCTCCTCCACTCCTTCTCCTCCTCCACCTTCCCTCCTCCACCTTCCCCCCTCCTGCTCCTCCACTCCTGCTCCTCCTCCTCCTCCTCCTCCTCCAGTGGCGCTCTTTACAACTTTCTTCACTGCATTGGACAGTTGTGGAAAACTTAAGTAATAGTTAACACACACTATAAAACACACACTATAACACACGCGCGATTCACGTTCTTTTATAGAACACGGGTCCAACAGGTCACATGACACAGATCAGAGGCCGACTGCTGGACACAACAAGAGTGTGAGTTTGATTACATTTCCAGGCCATCTGGCACTGAAAGTGCAGTGTTCATGCAAAGAGGCCCACCCTGGACCCCTGGAGTTCCTCACAGAGGGAGAAGCCCATCTTTGAACAGAGCACATCAGGGTTGTGGCGCATAATTAGCAGTTGTGTGAGAACATGCCATAAAAGGACAGAATAAAGCACATTGTTCTGTTTGTTGCGTCTCGTCCCGAGGGTGAAACAGTTTGTGTCTTAAAGTGTCGTTTGGTTTCAAATAATCAGGAACTTGATCTAAAATGGCTTTGCAGTTTTTCCGACTGTCCCGACACCTGAGGGGTGGAGACCTAAGGGGGGCAGAGACCTAAGGGGGGCAGAGACCTAAGGGGGGCAGAGACCTAACAGACCTAAAGGGGGGAGACCTGAGGAGCGGGACACACAAGGGGCGGAGACGCAGGGGCGGGGACCTAAGGGGGGGACAACGCAAGGGAATGGAGACGCGAAGGGACGGAGACGCGAGGGGGCAGAGGACCTGAGGGGCGGAATAAGAGGCGGGAGAATAAGGGCGAAGACGCGAGGGCGAGACCTAAAGGGAGGACGACGTGAGGTGGCGGAGACGCGAGGGGGGATGACCTGGAGGGCGGAGAGGCGAGGGCGGGTCGCGAGGGCGCGAGACCGAGGGGCGGAGACGCTGAGGGGCGGAGACCTGAGGGGCGGAGATGCAAGGGGCGGAGACCTAAGTGGGGGAGACGCAAGGATGGAGACGCAGTGGAACGCAAGGCGGAGACGCAAGGGACGGAGACGCAAGGGACGAGAGACCTAAGGGGCGGAAGACCTAAGGCGGAGACGCACAGGGGCGAGACTCCATTATGACCAAGAAGAAATGGTGACATTCAGTGGACAATAGGTGTAAGATGGCCCATCTCGGCTGTTGGAGTAGTCTCAAGTAAAACTGAACGCGGCCTTTATCAGCAGGCTCCGCCCAGTGGGCAGGGCCTACTCGGAGTAGCATAAATACGAGTTTCCCAGACTCGATTCCCAGAATTTGAGACTGATCGCCGTCCTGTTTTTCTTAAAACCAGAAGTCCAGATGAAACGCACTGAATCTGTTTCATACAATAGACCCTCCTGGACGACATCGAGGATGTACACCGAACTCATTTTAAAACTCTTAAACACTGGTGTAACTCCCCTCTCTCCCCTCTTCTCCTCTTCCTTTCCTCTCTCCCCCTCTCCTTCCTCCTCCTTCTCTCTCCCCTCTCTCCCCTCTTCTCCCCTCTCCGCCCCCTCCCCCTCTCCCTCCGTCGTCCCCCCTCCTCTCTCTTTCCTCTCTCCCCCTCTCCCCCTCTCCCCCTCTCCCCCTCTCCCCCTCTCTCTCCTTTCCTCTCTCCCCTCTCTCCCCTCTCCTTCCCCCTCTCCCCCCCTCTTCCTCTCTCCCCCTCTCCCCCTTCTCCCCCTCTCCCCCCTCTCTCTCCTTTCTCCCTCCCCCTTCTTCTCCCTCAGATCGTGACGGAGCTCATGCGAAGTAAAACCAAACCGGAGCCCAACGTGACTGTCCTGCTGCTGCTGGTCTGGCGGGACCGGGAAGCTGTCAACGCGGACCAAGAACCGGTGTAAAGGGACGGAGGACAGACAGAGGACAGGACCAGGACCAGGACCAGGACCAGAGCAGGCTGTCCCCGGAGCTGAGCCGCTTTCTCCCCCCGGTATTCTGCGGAGCTCCGGTTCTCCCGGTCCCTCCCGCTCCTCCCGGTCCCGGAGGAAGCTTGAGTCCTTCACATGACCCCTGAAACAAGCACGGTGCTGGTGTGGACGCGGTTCACGGGCTCGGACCTTGCCGGCGCTGACGGGTTTCTGTCTGGAGTCCTGGGGGACACATGGACAAAGGTACGACCCGCAAGACAAAACCGGAACACACTCAAACCACTGGGGAATGGACCTGGGATGGACTGAGACTGGGACTGGACCTGGGACCTGGTCTGAGACTGGACCTGGACCTGGACCTGGGGACTGGGACTGGCGTGAGGACTGTTACCTGGGACTGCGACCTGGGACTGGACCGTACTGACCTGGACCTGGGACTGGACCGGACTGGCCTTGGACCTGGACCTGCGCCTGTACCTGGGGCTGGTCTGCGACTGGGTTGACTGACGACCTGGGACTGGGACTGGACCTGGGACTGGTCTTAGACTGGACCTGGGACTGGATGGGTTGAGACCTGGGACCTGGGACTGGACCTGGGACTGGGGTCTGAGGATGAGTCTGAACTGAACCTGGGACTGACCTGGGACTGGACCTGGACTGGCGACTGGACCTGGACTGGACCTGGACTGGACTGGACCTGGGTACTTGGACCTGGACTGGACCGGGACTGGACCTGGGACTGGACCTGGGACTGGTCTGAGACTGGGCCTGGTACTGGGACTGGGTCTGGGACTGCGGGACTGGGTCTGGGACTGGGTCTGGACTGACCTGGGATGGACCTGGGAACTGGACCTGGACTCCTGGGTCTGAGACTGACCTGGGCGTACGGGACTGACCTGGGGACTGGACCTGGGACTGGGACTGGGACTGGACCTGGGGACTGGACACCTGAAGACTGGATCCTGGGACCTGGGACTGACCTGGGGACTGCGGACTGGACCTGGACTGGGTTCTGGGACTCGGAGCCTGGGACATGTGGACCTGGGACTGGGACTGGTCTGAGATCTGACCTGGGACTAGGACCTGGGAACTGGGCTGAGACTGGACCTGGTGACCTGGAAGCATGTTGTTTCTCCAAACTCTGGATTCCAGGTTTTAACCCAACCTTAGTTCAAATGAACATCAAGTTCCCAAAAACTAGTAGTAGTTTTTCTCTGCAGGATTTTTTTGGCTCGAAGAAAGGGGTTTGGAAGCTCAGTTATTAGATTATTTGTCTGGACTTGCAGGTGTCATTGACGTCTACGGATCAATGGTCATCAGGTTGTGATCGGAGACGGAAAGAGGAAGAGAAAACCTCCCTAGTTTTTGTGATTAGGTACTCAGGTGCTGCCAGGTTCTTATTGTTCCGGCTGCGGAAGTGTGCTCAGTGTAAGGATTTCTTGTACCGGAGGTGGATGGCTCTGGTGATGGGAGTAGATTAGAGATAAAATGCAGTGGACATGAAATCGGGACTGTCAGAGTCTGGGTGTTAGAGATAGTTGTACCCACCTGTCTGGTCTGCATGGGTAAATGTGTCATACAATGGAGGCGGTGGCTCAGTTTTAGAATTGTTCCTGTCTGCAGGGTCTGGTCCAGCTGTAGGTTCAGTTGCTCTTGCAGTCGATGGTCTCTGTTAGTCTATTATGTTCTTGGGTGGTGGCTCTCGAGTTTTGCTTATAGTTTTCGTAAGCTCTCTTCGTCTAGTCCAGGGTGGGGCCTAGAGAACAGAGTCAGTGCATATCCGGGATAGATGTTAATGGAAATATACATAAGATTAGTCCTGTTTTCCGCCTCTGCCAAGCTGGGGAATCAGTGGCACGGTGGCTCAGGGAAAACTGTAGTTTGTCTCTTGCAGCGCTGGAATGTATGCTCCCGATACCCAACGTGCGCCTAGTTCTTGTGGCTGGCGCTGCAGGGTGGCTTGTGCGCTCTGTTGGTAGTTGTCTCATGAGCGTGTGCCGCCAGATTATTGTAGATTCAGGTGTCTCTGCAGTGCGGTTACTTCTCAGTGTAGTTTGCTCTGCAGGGTGACATGGTTCGGCTAAAGCTAAGCTCAGTGTATTGATATGGCTAGATACTCTGCCCAGCTCAAGATAGCTCATGGTAGTCCTATGTCTGCTGCGGTGAGATCACGAGGGTCGTCACATTTTGCCTCTGTCAAACGGGCAGGTGGCTCAGTTGTATTGGATATTAACTTTGCTAGCAAGGGTCTTGGCCTCGGCGGCCCTTTGGCGCCTCAGTGTAGTTTTTCTCGGCTGCACCGGGTGGCCCGCCCCTTATCTCCTGCAAAGTCTCTTAGTATTTCTCTGTCGATTATCTGCGCTCTCCGTGCTACGGTGCGTCTGTGCGCTTTCGCCCTTCCTGGCAGGGCTCAGCCCTATGGGTGCGGTGGGCTCCCCTCTCAAGCTGTCCTGCTCTTTCGCCCTCTTCAGTCATTGCTTCCTTTATATGTGCTTTGTCCCCGTCGCCACCTCGGGGTTCGCCCTCGGTCCTTGCGGCACTCCCGCAGCTCGCGTGCTAGTTGTTTTCTTCTTGCACCTGGAGCCCCCCAGGAGGTCTGCTGCTAGTTCCCCTGCATGTCTTTCTCGGGCACGTCGGCTCCGCCTCCGTTTAGGATCTCCGCCCCTGCGTTCGTTCGCCCTGGCAGTAAGGCGTCATGGCCGGTCCAGCTTTTCTCTCGCAATCGTTGGGCTCGGTCCCCTCAGGCTCTCCAGTCGCTTCGTTGTCTCGTTTGGGCTGTCGCAGACTGGCTCTGTGGCTCTTAGTGCTCCGCCCTCGTCTCTGCATGTGGCTCAGCCCTGTAGTTTTCTCCCTCGCTGAGATCCCGTAGCGCGTCTGGCTAGCTGTGCTCAGTTATTTGTCTCTTGCAGTGCTCTGGTGGCTCAGCTGTAGTTGATCTCTGCAGGTGGCTCGGTGCCCCGTCATCCAGTTCTCAAGGTTTTCGTTTCTTCCGGTCCCGCATTAGAGTGGGCTCCAGTGTAGTATTGTCTCAACCCCAGAGGGCTCTCTCCCCGCAGTGTATAGCTCCTAGTGCCTCAGTTTTTAAGTCTCTGCAGGGGGCTCAGCTGTCCGTTCCTGTCTCTGCTAGTCGGGGAGCGTCCGGCAGTGGCTCAGTTGATAGGTTTTCTCTGCAGTTGCTCAGGGAGCTGTAGTTTGCTCTGCAGGGGCTCAACAACTCAACCATGATCAAGGTTGCCTCTAGTTTGTGTAGTTATCGATACTCGCAAGGTAGGCAGTCAGGCTGGCGTAGAAGCGAACTCAGTTGTTAGTTTCATCCCTCTGCAGGTGGACATCCAGTGCTGCCAGTACTATGACATCTGAAGGAGCCTGCAGTGCTTCAGTTGTATTAGTCCGTCTTTTCTCTGCAGGGTGGCTACTGAGTTGTTTGCTAACTTTGATCTCACTGCTACGGGGTCAGTATAGTAGACGCTACGACTGTCTAATGTTTGCCCTCCCTGCAGTGTGGGCCCCCATCAATGGATAGCTTTTTCTCCCTGCATTGGTGGGAGCGTACCCAGGGCAGGGCGTCGAGCCCTGTAAGTTAGTGTTCGCAGGTGGCTCAGCCCTCGTTAGTTGTGTCTCTGCAGGTGCTCAGTGGATTACAGTTTGTCAGTCTCTCCCTCCGCGAGGGCGTCCTGGAATGAAGCCAGATAGATGGTCAGAATGCTAGTTTGTTCTCGTTTCATGGGTTGGCTCAGTTGAGCCTTATGCTCTCCTGCAGAGGTGGGCGCCTCAGCTGTTAGTTCGTCTCATTGCAGGTGGCTCGGTGCTCAGTTGTAGTTTCGTCTCTGCAGTGGCCGCAGCCTCCAGTGTAGTTGTATCTGCCTGTACTAAAGTGGAGAGTCCGTTCAGTATTATGGCTCGCCAGGTGTTAGTTTAGTTCTCGGCAGGTGTGCTCAGTGGTAGGGTGTCTGCTGGTCAGGTGATCATACAGCTGTATAAGTTTTGTCATACTCGATGGCTGCGAAATGCCAGTCGATATAAGCTCTGTGTTAGGGGTTGATCTCTGAGCAGAGCTGGGCCCTCAGGTGTAGGTGATTGTCTCTGCAGGTGTCAGTGTTAGAGTATAAGTGAGCCTGCTGCCGGGTGGGCCTCAGTGTATGCAGATTGAGGATGTCTCGTGCAGGTGCGCTCAGTGGTAGTATTAGGCGAGAGTTGTCTCTGCAGCTCGTGTACGTTTGTTTCTGCAGAGCGAAAGGAGAGAGGGTTAATCCGGTCGAGGGTTAAAAGAACTCGTGGAAAGGGTGACAGCTGAGAGAGTCTCCAGGATGATTGAGAGAAAGCTCCATCTCAGTTAGTTAAGTTCAAAGATGTTCTACTAGGCACGCGTGGCTCCGGACGGGGACCTATAACGGAGCTCGTTTCAGGGCATCGTGAAGCCCTTTGGTTTATCTCTGCAGGACATGCCAGAATGTGGACGGTCTCCTCAGTCCTTCCATAGGACGTTGGTCTGCTCTGGCACTCCGCTGAAGACACAGGGGCGTGGTTCAATCGGCTTGGTCGAAAGACCAGCCAATAAACCAGAAGCGTGGGCAGTGTGAAAACTGCAGTCCGTAGTCTCGTAACCTTCGCTCGCAGGCTTAGGCTCAGCTGCTTGGAGCTCAAGAGTGGCCATATGTTTTGTCATCTGCATGGTGAGCTCGGGTGAACTTAGAAACCAGGGGAAAAGCCCGCAGCTCGGAGTGTCAGTTATACGTCTCTGCAAGTGGGCATCCTTCGGGGTGTGTAACATTGAAAGCTGCGCTGCATGTAGTGTTTTGTGTAAACTACTAGCGAGCGTGGTTGCTCAGAGTGTATGTTGCTGATGACGTCTTTTGCATTTACAGGAGGCATTCTGTCTTTCGCCAGCTGGCTCAGTGTAGTTTGTCTTCTGAAGGCTCGTGCCGTGGCTCAGCAGTCGCTACCTTCTCTGCAGGTGCCTCACGCCCTAGGCTCAGTGTAGTTTGTCTTTCTTGCTTCATGCTTCACGTAAGATAGATTGGTCTACCTGCAGGGGGCGTAACCAAGACACCGGGCAGAACCCTGCTCAGTTTAGTTTGTTCTCTGCAAGGGATGAGCTCTGTGTAGATTATGTCTCCTGTGAGGGGAACGTGCATCATCTCCAAGCGGCAGTCGCTCAGTTGTAAGTACAAATGTACTCTGACAGGTAGACGCAACATCGGATGGCTCAAGTGTGTAGGTCCTGGCTCTCTCAAGTAGATCAAGAGAGGTCATGCGCTCCAGTTGTAAGTTTTGTCTCTGCAGGTCGGCCTGTCGATGGGCCGCGTAAGTACCTAGTACCATCTGCTGTGATGGCTCACTTCCCTAGTGCTCTGCTCCTGCAGGTGCGTCGCCGGTCGCCCTCGATGGTGGTCAAGTTCCACGATACAACCTGCACCGGATGGCTTCATGTAAGTTGCCTCTGTCTCTGCTAAGGGCGCTGGTAGGCGCTGAGTGGCTCGTCACGCCGTAGTGCGGCCGCAGTTTGTGTCTCTGCAGGTGGACTCAGTGTAGTGTGGTGTCCTTGCGTAGCCCAGGGCGTACCCGGCAGTGGCTCAGGTGTAGTTTTTCTCAGCCCACAGCGCTTGGACGTCGGGTGCTGGGGCTCGAGTTAGTTTGTCGATCTCCGCCCCCAGGATCGGCGTCTTCGCTGGCCTCAGGTCGTAGATTTCGCTTCCTGAGGTGGCTCGGCTCCCACCGTTGGCTCAGCGGTCGTAGTGCTCAGTGGATCTCTGGCAGTGAGACCTCAGTTTAGTTTGTCTCTGCAGGGGCGTGGCAAGATGGCTCAGTCATAGTCGGTACGCTCCTGTCGAGAGTGCACACATCCAGATTTGTAGTTTGTCTGCCTGTCAGATGGGAACCCAGGCCGCTGGACACCGTCCCTGTGTCACGCCATAGGGTAGTTTTTTATCTTCGAAAGAGCTTGCGCTCGGAGTGGCTCTAGTGGTGAGGCCAGGGGCTCCAGTGGCATATTTGGTGGCATCTCGCAGGGCCAATGGCTCCTGGATGGAGCTCATGGCTCGCAATATGTTCGAGCTCTCTGCACGGTGGCTCCCGCCTCGCTCGAAGTTAGTTTGTCTCTGCAGGGCGTGGCAGTGGCATCAGTGTAGTTATGTTCTGCAGGTAAGAGGGTGTGAGAGCACAGGCTGGCTGCAGTAGTAAGAATATTGTCTATCTGGACAAGAGTGGCTCAGGATATATGTCTCGTCTGCAAAAATACAACGCTCCAGTTCGCTGTCTCTTGCAGCGGGTTTGTCCCCGGTCCGTCCGTGAAGGCAGTGGCTTCGTGTAAGTTTGTCTCTGCCATGCTCAGTGTAGTTTGTCTCTGCAGGTGGCTCAGTAGTAGTTGTCTTGCAGGGTGGCTGGGGCAGTGTGTTTGGTCTCTTTGCAGGTGATTGCTCAGTTAGTTCTCTCTCTTCGCAGTGGCAGATCGTGGGTCCCGGTTGCTCAGTGGTTTGTGCTCTGCAGGTTGGCTCGGTGGTTCAGTGTAGTTTGTACTTCTGCAGGGCGGCTCAGTTTAGTTTGTCTCTGCAGGGCGTGGCAGGGCTCAGTGTAGTTTGTGTCGCTCAGGGTGCCGCTCCGGTGTCATTTGTACTGCTGCATTGGTGGGGCTGAGTCTCCTAGCTGGTTGCTCGTCTGGAGTGTGGCGTGGCAGTGGCTCAGATTAGTTTGTCTCTGCAGGTGTTCTCGAGCACTCACGTTGTCGTCTAGCAGCTCGCGCGGCTCAGTGTAGTTCGTCTCTGCCAGTGGGGTTGGGTGCCTCTGTGTGCTCGGGTAGTTGTGCTCTGCACCGGGGGATCAGTGTGAGTTTGTGCTGCTGATGGGGTCCATCTGTTGCTGGCGATGGTGGGCTGCAGTTTGTAGTTGGCTGTCAGACGATGCCCCTCAAGTGGGACTCGAGATGTGTAGTTCTGCTGCTAAGCGTGGCCCCATCCAGTGATAGTTTGTTCTTCCTGGCTCGAGGCCGGCAGTGATCTCCCGCCCGGCAGGGCTCAGTAGATCCCAGTTCGTCTCTGCAGGTGGCCAGCTCAGTGTGACGTCTGCCCTGCTCCCGCCTCTCGCAGGTGGCTCACAGTGTAGTTTGGTGCTCGATGCAGTTGCTCAGTGCTGGTTAGTCCTCTCGCTCCGTCGGCCGAGTCTGCGCTCGTCCCCGGGGAGGTGGCTCTAGCCTGTAGTTTGTCCCTCTAGCGTGCCTCAGTGCCTACGTTTGTCTACTGCAAGGGTGGGCTCAGTGGTAGTTGTCTCTGCAGGTGGCTCAGTGTAGTTTGCTCTGCAGGGGCGTGGCAGTGGGCCCGTAAGTGTGTAGTTTGTGTGCTTTGCATGGTGGCTACAGTGTCGTGCCCGATTTGGTGTGTGCGAGGGTGCAGGTGGCTCAGTGAAACTTTGGCTCTGCTAAGGGCTGGGCCTCAGTGGTACTTCCGTGCTCCAATGCAGGGGCGTAACCGGCAGGTTGGCCACGTCACGGTGTAGTGTCCTCTGCAGGTGGCTCAGTCCTCGGTTAGCCTGTAGGGTGTCTCTGGCATCCCGCTGCGCTGCGGCTAGTTCATGATCTCTGCAAGTGGCTCAGGTTCTAGTTTGATTAGCTACTCGCAGGGGCGTGGGCAGGTAGCCCCTTCCTGGTCAGCTGTGAGTTATGTCTCTGCAGGTGAGGGGGCTCAGCGCTAGAACTTTTCGCTCGCCTCTGCAGGGTGGCTCTCTGCTCTGTGGGTCTCCTCGGTGTAGTTTGTGTGGGCTGGTGCAGGTGCCCTCCAGGCGGAAGTGCGGTGGGGCTCGGCCTCCTGTAGTCTTGTCTTCTGAGCCCGGCGAGAGGGGGCCGTTGGTTGGGCACGCAGCCTCCCTGTCCTGGGGTGGTGCTCATGTGATTGTAGTTTGTCTCTGCCTAGGCGCGCGTGGCAGTGGCTCAGTGACAGTTCTCTGCAGGTGGCTCAGGCTAGTTCCTGTTCTCGTGCAGGATGGGGCTCAGTGTATTTGTCTCTGCAGGATGGCTTGTGTGGGCTCCGTGTAGTTTTCTTTGCAGGTGCTCGGTGGGCTCAGTGTAGTTTGTCTTTGCAGGTGGTGCTTCGGCTTCCTATTCTTGTCTCTGCAGTGAGCGAACGTCGGCCTTAGACCGCATGTGTGCTCTAGAATAATAACTGCTGCCAGGGGCTCAGGTTGGTTTGTTGCTCTGCAGGTGGTGTCTCCAGGTAGTTGTGCTCCTGCAGGGCCTTGAGTGGCCCTCAGTTGTAGTTTGTCGTCTGGCTGGTGTCTTCAGCGAGTGTGTGTAGTTTTGTTTCTCTGCAGGCTGGACTATTTTCCAGTTTGTCTCTCCCGCAGCCGGCATGGCTCAGTGTCAACAGTTTGTCAATCTGTCAGCTGGCCTTAAGTGTAGTTCTTCAGTCTGCTTGCCTACCTCTTGCTCGGTTTGGCTTCTCAGTGTAGTGTGCTGTGTCCCTCATGCAGGCTGGCTGCAGGTTGGGTGGGCTCAGGGTGCGCTACGTGTGTCTCTTCAGGTGGTAACTCAAGTGGGATGTATCGCTACCCTGTGCTCGTGCAGGCGTCCCGGAAGGCAGGTGGCGTCATGTGTAGTCCCTCCTCGTCTCTGCAGGCTGCGACTCAGTTTATGATATATATTTTAAAAAAAGGGTTTGAGCTTGCGCTGCCCGTCTGTGCTCCCTTTCTGCAGGTGGCTCCAGTGTAGCTCCTTTGTTTCTAGCAGGTCGCTCCGGGACGATG